>NW_026472008.1:0-11199 GCF_026875155.1 Cherax quadricarinatus | reverse complement strand
CCAGTCTATCAGCATCCTGTCGGCCAAACATTAGAGGTTTCATTACTAATGTTGGAGAGCTCACACATAGTTTTGTGAACACTCGACGTCCCGACATGATAGCTGTTGTTGAAACATTTTTGGATGACAGGACTCCAGAAAATTTTGCAAGAATTGCTGGCTACACCTCATGGATGAGAAGAGACAGGCAAGGGCAAGGAGGGGTGTTGCTGTGTGCTTCTCTAAAAGTGTTCATGCCCAGCACATTGATGTTGCCACCCCTACACATCTTGAAATGATGTTCTTCAAGCTCTGTATAAACACTAGTACCTCTGTACTAGCATGGGGCAATGTACAGACCTCAGTGGCAACATGCAGACCCATCAACTTCCTAATGGAAAATATTGACTCCCTTCTGCTACAACACAACTGTCAACATATTATAATTGTTGGTGACCTCAACCAGCACCTTATACAGAGGGACTTGATGACCTTCTTGCAGTGTTTGACATGAGAAACTTTGTTGATTTCCCTACTCATATCTCTGGCTCCTCCCTTGACCCAGTAGTGAGTGATCTGGCAGAAGGCATAGTCACTTGTCAACCCCTCGGCTACGTTGGATCGTCTGACCACAAGGCTGTTTTTACGACACTTAAGATCCCAACAGAACGAGGTGAGGAGTCCACACGCACAACCTGGCTATGGGAAAGAGGTAATTGGCCAGCCCTTTGCTCTGAGCTCGCCACCACCGATTGGAATGCTCTTCTCCAAGGGGATGTTGACAACCCAAGTGAAACCCTTCACTGGACACATCCTTAATCTACAACAAGAACACATTCCTCACCGGCAATATGTGACAAGCCTACAGATCAGCCTTGGTTTGGCTTTCGTTGTAGAGAGGCTGCTACTGCTAAGTACAAAGCATGGCGAAGGTATAAGAGACATCCTACCACCTATAACAGGAACTTGCACAGCAAGCCTGTAGGCATATGGGTGACGTTCAAAAGTGGGCCATTGCTAAATGGGAGGTGGACACTAAAAGAAAGCTAGCATCAGGTAGGGTAGGCTCCAAAACCTGGTGGTCCCTGGTCAAGGACAGACAAGGTTATCTGCCTGATGAACTTATTCCACCTCTAAATCGACAGGATGGGACCACCTCTACTAGTAGTCAAGAGAAGGCGGACCTCTTTGCTGAACACTTTGCTACCAAAATGCAAGTTCCTGATCCAGCAAGGGACCCTCCTTGGCTAGCTGCAAGAACTGTGTCAAACTGTCAGTGGTGACAATAAGGCAGGAGGAGGTGCATTTCCTTCTTAAATCGCTTGACCAAGAAAAGGCTGTGGGCCCAGACAAGTTGAGCCCAAGATTGTTGAGAAGATGTGCAGACCAGCTAGCAGCACCTCTAACTCGCATCTTTCAGCACTGCCTAGTACAGTGTAAATGGCCCTCTCTATGGAAAGAGGCAAATGTAGTCCCTGTTCACAAAAAGAAGAGCAGAGCAGAAATCAGCAACTACAGACCAGTGTCACTCCTGTCAATCACTGGTAAGATCCTTGAGACAATAATCTCAAGACAAATGACAGAGTTTTTGACTACCACTCACTACTTTGTGATCGTCAATATGGCTTCAGGAAAGGTACTCTGCTGCTGATCTGTTGTTAAACCTCTCCACTAAGTGGCACCAGTCACTGGATGAATCCAAAGTCAGCTGTGTGGTAGCACTGGACATTGCTGGCGCTTTCGACCGGGTGTGGCACCAGGGCCTCTTAGCAAAACTTCAAGCACTGGGAATTGCAGGCTCTACGTATGTCTCCTCAGTGATTACCTTCATGGTAGATCTCTAAGTGTAGTTCTCAATGGAACGGAATCAGCAAGACATCCTATTGGGGCAAGTGTTCCACAAGGAAGCGTGCTGGGTCCATTGTTTATGGAATGTCTACTTCAACGACCTTCTTCATCTCATCCCAGAATCACATGCATATGCAGACGACTGTACACTGACATTCACTTATCCAAGAGAAGAAATGCCAGCTGCTCTAAGCTACATCAATCACCAGCTGAGAGCTATATCAGCTTAGGGAAATAGATTGGCAAGTAACATTTGCACACCTGAGAAAATGCCAATGATGATCGTCCTAGCACCATGATGGTAATGTTGGTGCAGTATTAAGGATGGAATGGGAGGGTGTTGGCAACCTGGAGAAAGAAGTGTGATATCCTTGGGTGAAATCTGACTCCCAAACTAACCTGAAGAACCATTGTATTGTAAATCTTGCAAAACAAGGCAGCCAGGAAGCTTACATACTTTGCTGTATCTTGCATCTTACTTGACAGTAGGGTTGCAAGATTTCGGGACGAGGCACAAGTACGCTCGGCACCCTTTAGTATGCTCCACTTTCTTGGTTTGCCTTCCCCCCCCTCTCATCTGCAACTGCCTTGACAGAGTAAGAGAAACAGAGCAAGACGTCTCATCTCTCGCCTGGACCCCATCCTGGAAGATCTGTCATTTCAGCAGAGCCTTCAACATAGGAGGGGAATGTGGGTGCCTTCCTGTATGTACAAGTGCCAATATTTGTCAAAGTAACCACACTTGGAATCCACTTCAGTACAGCGTGAACAAAGCTTTTATGCACAAGATGGGCAGAACGTCAGCAACTTTCACTCTCGTTGTACCCTTCTCCAGAAACTTCACTCCATCATGAGATCCTATATCCCCAGATGACTCGAGTATGGAACACATTCGGTACAGCATAATGATGTCAACGAGATAAAGTCATTTGATCAAATGAAAATGCTGCCCACAGATGCTCCGAACTTCATCCTGTTCCCTACTGTATGTCTCATAACAATAAAAATGCTTTCCAAATAGCTGATGTAGTAACAGCTCTTTAGCTTGCCAATAAAGTTAGGGAATCCCTTAACATGTAAATAGCTTGTCAATTATTTAGGGTTCCTTAACCTTGTCAAACCCTGTGTAAAAACAGAAGAGAGAGAGAGAGAATATAGAGGAGAGAGAGAGAGAAAGAGAGAGAGAGAGAGAAGAGAGACGAACAGAGAAGAGAGCAGGAGGGGGAGAGAGACAGAGAGAGAGAACAGAGACCAGAAAGAGAGACAGAGAGACAGAGAGAGACAGAGACGAGACAGAGACAGAGACAGAGACGAAGAGACAGAGAGAACAGAGAGAGGACAGAGACAGAGAGAGACAGAGAGAGAGACAGAGAGAAGAGAGAGACAGAGAGAGAGAGACAGAGAGAACAGAGAGAGAGAGACAGAGAGAGAAGAGAGAGACAGAGAGAGAGAGAGACAGAAGAGAGAGAGAGTCAGAGAGAGAGACAGAGAAGAGAGAGAGACAGAGATGAGAGACAGAGAGAGAGAGACAAGAGAGAGACAGAGAGAAGACAAGAGAGAGAGAGACAGAGAGAGAGCGAGACGAGAGAGGAGAGAGAGACAGAGAGAGAGACAGAGAGAGAGAGAGAGAGACAGAGAGAAGAGACAGAGAGAGAGACAGAGAGAGAGACAGAAAAGAGGAGCAGAGAGAGAGGACAGAGAGAGAGAGAGAGAGAGAGAGAGAGAGAGAGAAGAGAGGAAAGAGAGAGAGAGAGAGATAGAGAGAGAGACAGGAAGAGAGAAGAGAGACAAGAGAGAGAGAGAGAACAGAGAGACAGAGGCGAGAAAATAGAGATAGACAGAGACAGAGAGAGACAGAGACCAGAGAAGAGAAGAGAAAGAGAGATAGAGACAGAGTCCAGAGACAGAGAGACAGAGAGACAAGACCAGATACAGAGATAGAGAGGAGAGAGAGAGAGAGAGAAAGAGAGACAGACAGACAGAGAGAGAGAGAGACAAACAGACCAGAGAGAGAGAGAGAGATAGAGAGAGAGGAGAGAGAGCGAGAGAGAGAGAGAGAGAGAGAGAAGAGAGAGATAGAAGAGAGAGATTAGAGAAGGATAGAGAAGAGATAGAGAGAGAGATAGAAGAGAGAGATAGAGAGATAGAGAGAGAAGAATAGAGAGAGAGATAGAGACAGGAGATAAAGACAGAGAGACGAGACAGAGACAGAGAGACAGACAGCCATAGTCAGTCAGCCAATCCCTCCCAGCAGGCCCAGCACCAGACAGCAACCCACCCAGCAGGCCACCAGCCAGACAGCAACCCCCCCACAGCCCAGCCAGCCAGACAGCAACCCACCCAGCAGGCCAGGCCAGCCCAACAGCAACCCACCCAGCAGGCAGCCAGCCAGACAGTCCACCCACCCAGCCAAATACATATTACAACACATTCAGAACATTCTCTTTACTTAGGGCATATGTTATCGGACATTCTGGCAGGATGACACTAACGAGTGGAATAAAAATGAAAGGATGTTGCAAACATGGATTATTATTGAGAGATTTTAATAATTTCCTCGATCACTCGTGGGCCACATCTATTCCTCAAGCCACTAAACTTTGGATCACATCACTTTCCTCTTAAAAGGTGAGTGTGTTAATACGAACAGACATCAGTGAATCCCTGGTGTTGTTTGCCACGCTGTTAGTTATGAGCTGGCACTCAATTGACTGGTGCTCCACAATGGTACTAAGTGGTCCAATATATTTTTAAAACTGCCACACACCAAGTGTTAAGACCCAATTCTAAACTTGACCAGAATCTTAGGCCAACCTGGCCAAATCTGGAGCGGGAAAAAATAAGCGAATTAACGTTTGGAGCACTAGGGGTAGTAAATCTACATTGGACAGTTAAGGGTTAAATAACATGGAGATATCATTGCATCACCCAATAATAAGATTTACTTTTAAATGGAAAAAATCTCCTCACGTAGTACATATACCCAACCTGACCTCACTATCTCTGTGAAAGTCTTATTGTTTTCACAGTAACCCTACCACCTATTCCTATACACTTGCAACATCTGCCACATTGCTTCCCTATCCAACCCTATCACATGATCTTTCTAAATCCATAATCATGCCAATAAAAACTTCTTTCTACCCTAATCTAAATACCTGTTCACTTATATGCTTCAGTATAAACACTTGGTCTACACAATCCCCTACCCTTCCTAAAGCCGTCCTTGCTCATCTGCGATTCTGCTCTGATTTAAACACCTTATACTCAACAACTTATTCCCCTATAAATTTTAAAACCCTCTTTTTGTCCGCTTTTGCTTTTGACACAAAGGAACTATGTATGCTCTCTGCCAATCCATTTTACCTTAGCCCAGTTCAATACATTAAAACAGAAGAGCACCAACCATTCAAAAACTTATATAAAACTATATTCCCACTGTTTTTAACACTGAATGTTTTGATCCCATTAATCCATCTGCTTAACTCTTTTCATTTTAACCACCGCCTATGGACCTCCCCCCCACTCCACTCGCATCTGGGTCTTACTCCTAGAGGAAGTTATAACATCTCGACCCAATGCATGAAATCTCAGCTTCTCTTTTCATCAACATTCAGCAGTTCCTATCAAAATATTCCATCTCCTTAAAAAAAATAAAAATACCTTTTTTTCCAACTACCCATCATCTAATAACTCCCCTCTTCTGTTTTTAACTGACAAATCCATTCATTGCCCTTATCACTCTTACTTTTATTGTTCTCGATCCATATACACTCCTCCCTCCTTATACCACTTCTGCTTTGTAAAACTCTCATATGCTAACTTTTTCTCTCTTACCACTCTCTTTGCATCATCATCTTCCCTCCACACCCACCTTCTTAAATACAGTGCAGTCTTTAAATTTTACCCCATGCCTCTTCAACCTTATTACCAATCTATCTATACAAACATTTTCTTATATCTAACCCTAGCTACCTCCTTTAGTTTATAAACTTTCACCTCTCTCTCTTACTGTGTTTCCATCTCCTTGTACCCCATCTACCTTGTACTTTAGCACTATAGCTACAATTAAAGCATGTGATTGTATATCTGTTACTGTTATGCACCCCTCCTTCACACTCCATTATATACAAAAATAAAAGCTGGTAAAATAAGTTCCTGTATAATATATCGAGAACCACTTTATTAGTAGCTTTTTTTTTTTTTTCAATAACAAGTCGGGCCGCCTCCCCCTCCACCGTCTGGCAGGTGACCCAAAAAAAAGAAAGAAAATCCCCAAAAAGAAACTATCTTTTATCATAAGAACATAATAACAAAAGAAAGGAGGAACACTGCGCAGGCCTGTTTGGCCCATACTAGGCAGGTCCTTTACAATTCATCCCAGCTAACAAACATTTCCACACAACCCAATTGTTCAATGCCCCAAGAAATAAGCTCTGAAGTGCAAGTCCCACTCAAATCCAAACCCTTCCCACTCCATGTATTTATCCAACCTAAATTTGAAACTACCCAAAGTCCTAGCCTCAAATAACCCAACTAGTAGACGTTTCCACTCATCCAACTACCCTATTTCCAACCCATTACTTTTTTCCTATGTCCTCTCAAATCTAACTTAACTAATTTAAATAATCCATTACTTGCGGGTTCTCTCTTGAGAGATATCCTCAAGACCTTGTTAATATCCCTTTAATTAATACCTATCTTCCACTTATACCTTCGATCAGGTCTCCCTCATTCGTTCGTCTAACAAGTGAATGTAACTTAAGAGTCTTCAATCCTTTTCTTCATAAGGAAGATATCTAATGCTATGTTTTAATTTAGGTCATCCTACGCTGAATGTTTCAACGAATTTAATGTCCATTCTGTAATATGGAACCAGATATTGAGCCTGCATAATCTAGGGAGAGTGGCTTACTAATGATTATAAAGCTGCAGTAAGACCTCTGGACTTCTGTTTGTCTTACACTTCTTGATATAAACTCCCAGTACATCTTATTTAGCCTTATTACTACGCTTAAGGACCATTGCTGTCCTTGTTCTAAGGTGTCTGCTCACCATAACCCCCAAGTCCTTTCTTCGCAATCTGTATGGTATAGTTCTACATATTTAACTTAATAAGTGCAGGGTTCTGACACTCCGAGCTTTCAGACCTGCATTTAATCTACATTGAACTGCATCTCTCCACTTTTTCTGACCAAGAGTAGAGTTTTCTAAATCCTCCTGAAGATCCCTAACATCTACGTTTGAATCATTAATCCTACCTAACTTCGTGTCATCGGGGGGGGGGGGGGGGGGGGGGGGGGGGGGGGGGGGGGGGGGGGGGAATTTTGCTCATATCACTAGCAATCCTTCATCGATATCATTGATAAATATTATAAACAAACAGACGGGCCCAAGACTGATCCTGTATACGCACTTGTTACTGATCCCCCACTCGGATTTAACCCCCAATTTATGACACTCTCTGCTTCCTGTCTGTCAGCCATGATTCGATCCACGAGAGCACCCTTTCCCCCAATGCCATGAGCTGCTACTTTCTTCAACAAGTCTTTTTGCGGAACTCATTCAAAGCCTTAAGCTAAAATCTAAGTAAATAATATCTAATTCTTTATCGGGTCAACAGCCTCAAAAGCTTTACTGAAAAAGTTAATAAATTAAGTTAGACAAGACTCGGCCTCATTGTGAAACCATGCTGAGTAATAATTAATCAAGCTAATGCTTAATCGAGATGGCTTCTTATAATCCAGCTATAATTGACTAGTAATTTCCTACAATTGAGGTCAGCTTATTGGGCGGTAATATGACGGGTAACGACTGTCCCTGTTTTTAAGAAAATAGGAATTACTTTTAGCCAATCTTCTTCCACATATCAGACACTACACCTGTTTTGAAGAGATAAATTAAAATATAGTTAATAATGGTTCACAACTTCCATTTTGCATTCCTTTAGAAACCCTGTGAAAAAACCTCATCAGCGACCCGGTACTTATTTTGCTTCGTCTGTCCTATCTGCTTTCACAAACGCATTTCACTAGTGACTGTGATGAGTTACATATTTATCTTTTCTTCTTATCCACTATAAAATTAATTACCGGAATATTATTAGTGTCATCCGGTGTAAAAACCCAGAGAAAATAATTATTTAAAAACGAGTCACATTCATTCTCTTTGTCAGTATATGCCCATAGTTTATTTTTAAGGGAACCACATCTTATCTCTGACTTTTGTTCTATAGACTCAGACAAAACGTTTTTGGGCTTAGTTTTAGAATCTCTAGCAACTTTAATCTTCATTAGTCCCTTTTAGCTGTTTCTTATTCCACCTTTTTTTTAATGTCCCTGCTTATGTCAATATACTGATTCATAAATGACCCTCGCTCTTTTGATACAGCCTATAAATTCCATCTTATGCCCTAGTAGAAATTTCAGCCTAGTAATCATCCATTTTGGGCTCTATCCTTTGATCTAATTTCCTTCCTTATAAGGGATAAACGTTTATCTTTGAGGCAGCATGTATTGTGTTCAGAAAACTGTCATATTTGATAGCTCTCTCGTTACCCCAGTCAACTGATGATAAAGTGTTCTCTAAGCCCATCGATCTGCTAATGGGTGGGCGGCCTATCCGAAAATCTGGGACTGTTACGAGTTATCCCTACATCATACTTCCATTCAATTTTCTAAATGTAATTGATTTGTGGTCGCTAAGCACCAGTTCCTCGAAACTTCAAATGTTATTAACAAGGGATTAATTGTTATGCCAGAACTAAGTCAGCAGTTATTACCCCTTGTAGGATCCTGTCACAACTGCTCAAAAAACAATCCTGAACACTTCTAAGAAATCGTTCATGATTCAAATTCCCAGTCAAGAAAATTCCCAATCAATATGACTAAAGCTTAAAGTTTCCTAGAATTACTACATTATCGTGCCTTGTGGCCCTAACAATTTCCTCCCATAGGGGTTGCTTGGACGTAGTCTCCCCTGGTCCCTATTCTAAATTTGGGGACGGTATATCAACAAGAGCCAAATTAATTTTTCATGCCCCTCTGAAAATTCCTATCCAAACAGACCTGTATTGTTACTTCAGACTTAAAACCCGTGTTTATGCAACAGTTTCAAGTCGATCTCGGACATACATGCCACCTCCACCCTGCCCCTTCCCGATACTTCTATCTACTTGGAACAATTTAAAACCTGAATGTGACATTCTGGCAGGCATGTCCCCGACTTTTTGAATTAAACCACGTCTCAGTAATGGCAAATACATCTATGTTACTTGCACTAGCAACTAGTCTCACTCGACCATCTTATTCCTAGCATCTCGCGACTATTGTGTAATAAATATTTAATGACCCTCCTACACTTTAGCCTTCTGCTTCTTTCTGTTATTCCACTAAACCTATTACTGTCAGTTGTCAATTAGTGCCACTGGCTTCCATATCCTCCTCATTTATGTCCTTTACTATTTCACTCTAGTACTCATGTTACTACCCGCGACTTCAACATTTTCCCGCCAAAACAAAACCCCATACACTAACTATTCCTATTTAAAGACCTAACATAGCTCCCTCCACTGAGCACCCACTTGCAGAGGTGCTCAGAATACAACAGTTTAGAAGCAATATGTATAAAAATGCACAACATAATCCCTCCATACTGCCAATATCCCAAACGCCCTCCTTGAAAGTGCAGACATTGTAACTTCCCATTTCCAGGACTCAATCCGGCTATATGAACATAACCGTTTCCTCCTCCCCCCTGAATCCCTTCAACTAAATATTAACCCCTGCTCAACACTCCAACAGACCGTCAGGTCCCAAGTATCATCTCCTGCCATTCACTCCTATCTAACACGCTCATGCACGCTTGTGGAAGTCCAAGCCTCTAGCCCACAAAACCTCCTTTACCCCCCTTTTCCAACCCTTTCGAGGACGGCCCCCCCCCCTCCTTCGTTCCCCTATAGATTTATATGCTTTCCATGTCATTCTACTTTGATCCATTCTCTCTAAATGACCAAACAAACCTCAAAAACCCCCCTCTTCTGCCCTCAGACTAATGCTTTTATTAACTCCACACCTTCCCCTAATTTCCACACTCTGATTTTTGCATTTTTTAAAACCACACATTGCCCTTAGACAGGACATCTCCACTGCCCCCAACTGTCTCCTCGCTGCTGCATTTACCACCCAAGCTTCACATCCATATAAGAGGGGTTGGTACTACTATACTTTCATACATTCCCTTCTTTGCCTCCATAGATAACTCTTTTTTGACTCCACATATACCTAAACGCACCACTCACCTTTTTTCCCTCACAATTCTATGATTAACCTCATCCTTCATAAATCCATCCGCCGACAAGTCAACTCCCAAAGTATCTGAAAACATTCACTTCTTCCATACTCCTCCCCCCCAATTTGATATCCAATTTTTCTTTATCTAAATCATTTGATACCCCCATCACCTTCTCTTTTCTATGTTCACTTTCAAAATTTCTACCTTTACACACATTCTCAAACTCATCCACTAACCTTTGCAATTTTTCTTTAGAATCTCCCATAAGACAGTATCATCAGCAAAAAGTAACTGTGTCAATTCCCATTTTGAATTTGATTCCCCATAATTTAATCCCACCCCTCTCTCGAACACCCTAGCATTTACTTCTTTTACAACCCCATCTATAAATATATTAAACAACCATGGTGACATTACACATCCCTGTCTAAGACCTACTTTTACCGGGAAGTATTCTCCCTCTCTTCTACACACCCTAACCTGAGCCTCACTATCCTCATAAAAGCTCTTTACAGCATTTAGTAACTTACCACCTATTCCATATACAGTGGACCCTCGCATACCGTTGGCATCACATACTGATACATTTTATCACTAAAATTTTGCCTCGCATACCGCTAAAAAACTCGCTCAACGCTATTCGTCCGAGACGAGGCTAATGTGTGGCCTGAGCCAGCCTCACATGTTCCGCTGGTGGCATTGTTTACAAGCCAGCCTCCGTGGTAACATCCAAACATACAATCGGAACATTTTGTATTATTACAGCGTTTTTGGTGATTTCATCTGCAAAATAAGTGACCATGGGCCCCAAGAAAGCTTCTAGTGCTAACCCTGTGGTAAAAAGGGTGAGAAATACTATCATACCACAGTCAGCTGCTGCTGTGCCACAGTCAGCTGTTGCTGGACCAGTCAGCTGTTGCTGGATCAGTCAGCTGCTGCTGCACCACGATCAGCTGTTGCTGGACCAGTCAGCTGTTGCTGGATCACTCAGCTGCTGCTGCACCACGATCAGCTGTTGCTGGACCCTCGCTGTTGCTGGATCATCAGTGCTCCTACACCCCCGATAGTGTTGCGGGTTAG
>NW_026472006.1:0-10090 GCF_026875155.1 Cherax quadricarinatus | reverse complement strand
CAGGGAAACCCATTTTATTAATTTTAAAAACCAAGCGTTCAAAAATACTTTGGTTGGGGTTAAGCGGGCAGGCCGGAAAGTTTCCCCACACAGTGGTTTCCCGTCCAAAAAGGGAACTAAGGGGGGGAAAATGAGGCTCAGTCCCTCCCCTTTTCGCCCCCCTTGTAGAATGAGAAGGGGCCCGTAGGGGGCAAAGGGGTTTGATAGGGAACCGGGGGGGGGGCATAGGGTAACCCCAAGTCGGTTTTCTTCCCAAATTTGAACACACACCCCAGGGGGGGGACTTGTTTCCCCCCCTTCCCCACCCTTCCCATTGGAAAAAACCCCTGTGGGGGAAATTTTTCCAAAAAAAGACCCTTTTGCTGTTAACTCAACTTAATTTTCGTTTTTTAACCCCCCCGTCCCCCCGCCTATACTGACAAAATTCTTAAAATTTGAAGGGACGAAACTACTAGGGTTTGGCCCATTGCCGCCTTCTTCCTCCCTCCCTTTTCCCTTCCCCCTTTTTAGGAAATTTAAAGGAGGCTGTATCCGGGTTTGGGGGCCTTTTCTCCTCTTTTATTTCGTTTATGTTTGAAGCCATGTGGGCGAAATTTTTAATAAAAAATTCCCTTTCTGCAAAGTGTTCCAATTTGGTCGGTTTTCCCTTTTCAAAACCTACCTTTCCCTTTTTAAAATTTCCTTTCCCTCCCTATTCCCTAACCTTTTTGATGGTTTCGAGTCTTATATTTCCCGGACCCCGGCCAGGGGCCAGGCTCGTCCGGGTTTGCTTGGTCCCCCCGGCTGTTGCTGGGGTGGCCCTTGTCCCAATACCCTCAAACCTGGACATTTGGCCCCTGGTAAAGAACTTGTCCATTTCCCTTTGAAGACTTCTACACTTGTTCCACCCTTTTTTTCTGATATCTTCTGGAAAAAAGGAATATTGGGCCCACGGATTTGTACAGTGTTCCCTTATGTGCCCCTGCACTTCCCCTATCTCTCACTCGGGTGTTTTCAAAGGGAAATTTGATTAATTTCTTAAAATTTTTTCCCTGATCATGGGCTGGGGTGGTATGTGGAGTTGTGCCCCCAGCACCAACACCTAATCAAAACCCCAAAACCAAAGGTTTGTGACTAGGGGGGGGGGACGAGATTCCGAAGCGCAAAGGTAAATGTAGAGCGAGCGCAAAGGGAATAAATAATGGGGGAAACTCTAATAGGTACAATTAGAAAAGATCCCCCGAAGGAAACAAAATGAAAAATTTTTCCCCAATTTTTGAACTTTTCAAGGGAATATAAGGTAACCTTGGATAATCCTCCCCTTTCTCTCTAGTATGTTCCTAAATGTTAAAGCATTGATTTTGGGTACCCCCCCCCCCTCTATCTCTTAGCCCTCACTTTTTGGGTTCCCTTTCTGGGTTTTTCCAGTAAATCCCCTTTGAATAAAAAACCCTTTACAAAAAGGAGAGAAGTAAAGAGTAAAAGGCGGTTGACCCTTAAATTTTTTTCCAGAAAAACCAAACACAGGACCAACCTGAAACAAAGAAAGGAAAAAATTAGTGAAGATAAATGTCCATATTTTGATACTAATAAAAAGGATGTAAAACAAAAAGAGCAGAGTAGGGGATTTTATAAATGAGGAGAAACAAAAATAGGTTGGAAATGCAAGTAAACTAAAAAATTTTTTTAAAAATTAGTTGTATTTGATGGATATGTCTCGTGAGAGAGAGAGATGGGGGGAGGGGGGGGAAAACAGAGAAATATCTTTGTTACCCTCCCCCCCGGTATAAACCCCCCCCCCCGCCCAAATACCTACCTGTCCCAAGGAAACCCCCCATTTTCCATAAGTTCAACCCCCTCCCCCCTCTCTAGTAGAAGGGGGAGGGAGGCACAGTATGAACGCCGTTTATAGAAAAAAAGATATTTTTTTGAAACCGAAAGAAAATGTTAAAATTTTTTCAAAAGGTTCGAAGCTGAATTTTTAATATTTCCCCCCGCTACTGAAAATATTATTTAAAAGATATCTGAGGGTTTTCTATGTAAAGCTGCAATGAACCTGAACAAACATCTGGGTTTATCTTCAATCATAATATTTCTTTGATAATTTCCCGTTTACTTAAAAACAACCAAAACACACACACCACAACCCTTACCAACACAACCCACCCAAAAACCCTTACCAACACACCCCCACAAACCCCTTCCAACACCGCACCAAAAACCCATTAAAAACCCCCAAACTCCACCACAAACCCATTACCAACACCCCCACAAAACCAACAAACCCCCATTACCCCAAAACCCCACCACAAACCCATTACCCAACACCCCACCAAAAAAACCCATTTACCCAAAAACCACCCCCCCACAAACCCTTACCCAAAAACGCAAAAAAAAAAAAACCCACAAACCAACCAACACACCCCCCAAAACCCAACCAACACACCACCACAAAACCCTTACCAACACACCACCACAAACCCCTTTCCAACACACCCCCCAAAACCCTTACCCAAAACAGCACCACAAACCCCTTACCCAAAACAACCCCCCAAACCCCTTCCCCCACCCAAAACCCCAACCCATTAAACACACCACCACAAAACCCAACCAAAAACCCCACCAAAACCATTTCCAACCACACCACCACAAACCCAAACCAAAACACACCCCCACAAACCCTTACCAACACACCCACCAAAACCCCTTCCAACACACCACCACAAACCCCTTTAAACACACCACCAAAACCCCCTTTCCAACACACCCACCCAAAAAAACCCATTTCCAAAACACCCCACCAAAACCCATTTCCCAAAAACCACCCCCAAACCCCCTTACCAACCACCCCCCCCCAAAACCCCTTACCCAAAACACCCCACAAACCCCTTACCAACACAAACCCCCACCACAAACCCATTAAACAACCCCCCACAAACCCCCTTCCAACCACCACCCCAAACCCCTTACCCCCAAAACCCCACCCAAACCTTACCAACCACCACCACAAACCCATTTTCCAAACACGCACCCCAAAACCCCTACCAACACACCACCAAAACCCTTAAACCCAAAACACCCCCACAAACCCCTTACCCAAAACACCCCCACAAACCCATTAAAAAAAAAAAACCAACACAAAAAAAAAAAAAAAAAAAAAAACCCCCCCCCCCCCCCCCCCCCCCCCCCACAACCCATTACCACACCGCCCCCCCCCAAACAAACCCCTTAAAAAACCCAAAAAAACCCCACAAAAAACCCCCCACCAAAACCCCCCCAAAAAAAACAAACCCAAAAAACCCCCCCCCAAAAAAAAAACCAAAATAAAAACCCCAAAAAAAAAAATTTTGGGGGGGGGGGGGGGGGGGGGGGGGGGGGAAAAATTTAAAAAAAAAAAAAAAAAAATTAAAAAAAATCACAAACCCATTTTCCAAAACACCAACCCCAAAACCCCTTTCCAACACACCCCACAAAACCCCTTACCAACCCCCCCAAAAATTTCCAACCACGCACCAAAAACCCCTTACCAACACAGCCCACAAACCCTTTTCCAACACACGCACCAAAACCCCCTTCCAACACCCAAAAACCAAAAACCCCTTTCCAAACACCCCACAAACCCTTACCAAACCCCACCACAAACCCCTTACCAAAAACACGACCCCAAACCATTAAAACCAAAAAAACCCATTACCCAAAACCCCACCAAACCCCTTACCAACAAAACCCCATTACCAACCAGCACCACAAACCCCTTACCCAAAACACCACCCAAAAAATTCCAACCCACCACAAACCCCTTACAAAACCCCCAAAACCCCTTACCAACCACCACCACAAACCCCTTACCCAAACACCCCCAAAAACCCATTCCAACCCCACCCACCAAAACCCATTTCCAAACACACCCACCCAAACCCATTCCAAACACCCCCCACAAACCCTTTCCAACCCCACAACCCAACCAACAAAAACCCCCCAAAAAAAAAAATTACCAAACCCCACCACAAAAACCCTTACCACAAAACCACAAACCTTCCAACACGACCCAAAACCCATTACCAAAACCCCACCACAAACCCCTTACCCAAAAAACCCCATTCCCCACACCCACCACAAACCCCATTACCCAAAACCCAAAAAAAACCAAAAACCCCAAACCCATTACCAAAACCCCCAAACCCCCCACAAACCCCCTTAAAAAACCCCCCCAAAAACCCCCAAACCCCTTACAACACCCCCAAAACCAAAAAAAAACCCCCAACCAACCAAACAAACCCCCACAAACCCATTACCAACCACCAAACCCCAAAAAACCTTCAAAACACGCACCCCCCAAAACCAAACCAACACCACCACAAAAAACCCATTACCAAAACCCCCCACAAACCCCTTACCAACCACCCACCACAAACCCCTTACCAACACACCCCAAAACCCCTTACCAAAACCCCAAAAACCCCCAAACCCATTTCCAAACACCACCCCAAACCCCTTACCCAAAACCGCCCAAAAAATTTCCAAAAAACCCCCTTACCAACACACCCCCCAAACCATTACCACAACCCACAAAACCCTTACCAAACACCCACCACAAACCCCTACCAACAAACCCCCAAAATACCCAAAACACCCCCAAAAAACCCTTACCAAACACCCCCCAACAAAATTTCCAACACCCCACCACAAACCCCCTTCAACAACCCCAAAACCCCCCACCCCCAAACCCCTTTCCAACAACCCACCAAAAACCCATTAAAACCACCCCCACAAACCCCATTACCAAAAACACCCACCAAAACCCCTTACCAACACACCACCAACCCATTACAAAAACACCACCACAAACCCATTCCAACACGACCCCAAAAACCCCTTACCAAACATCCCCCACAAAAACCCCTTACCAACACCCCCCCACAAACCCCTTTCCAAACACCCACCACAAACCCATTAAAAACCCCAAAAAACCCCTTCAACACACCACCCCAAAAACCCCTTACCAAACACCCACCCCAAAAACCCCTTACCAACACACCCCCCACAAAACCCCCTTTCCAACAACCACAAAAACCATACAAAACACCACAAACCCCTTACCAAACCCCACCCCACAAACCCATTACCAAACACCCCAAAACCCCTTACCAAACACCCCACAAAAAATTACCAAAACCGCCCCCAAACCCATTTCCAACAGCCCAAAACCCCCTTACCAACCACCCCCCCACAAACCCATTACCAAACACCCCCCACAAACCATTCCCAAAACCGCACCACAAACCCTTTTCCCAAAAAACCCATTACCCAACACACCCCCACAAACCCATTTCCAACCACGCACCCAAACCCCTTACCCCAAAAAACCATTACCCAAAACACCCCACCAACAAACCCAAAATACCAACCACCCCCACAAACTATTACCAACACACCCCCAAAAACCCAACCAAACCCACCACAAACCCATTCCAACACACCCCCACAAACCCCTTACCAACCGACCAAAACCCATTACCAAAACCCCACAAACCCTTTCCAACACACCCACCACAAACCCATTCCAAAACCCCACCACCCCCCCCAAACCCCTTCCAACAAACCCTTCCCCCCACCCAAACCCCTTACCAACACACCCACCACAAACCCATTACCAAAAAAACCCAAAACCAACAACACCCACCCCAAACCATTACCAAAACACCACCACAAACCCCTTACCAACCAGCACCAACCCCAATTTCCCAAAACACCAAACCCCAAACCCCTTTCAAACCCCCCCAAAAACCCCTTACCACACACGCACCCAAACCCATTACCCAAAACCCACCACAAACCCCTTCCAACACCACCCCAAACCCATTCCAAAACACCACCCCAAACCCATTCCACACCACCAAAACCCCTTCCAACACACCACCCCAAACCATTTCCAAAACACCACCACAAACCCTTACCAAACACCCCCAAACCCTTACAACACACCCCCAAAACCCCTCACCCAAAAAACCCCAAACCATTCCCAAAACACCCCCCAAAACCCTTACCCAACAACCACACAAACCCCTTACCAAACACCCCCCAACCCATTCCAAAACACCCCCCACAAACCCTTCCAACACGCCACAAACCCATTACCAAAAACCACCAAAAACCCCTTACCAACAACCCACCCAAACCTTCCCAAAACACCACCACAAACCCTTACCAACACCCACCCCAAACCCTTACCAACACACCCCCCCACAAACCCATTCCCCAAAACCCCCCACAAACCCCTTACCACCACCACCCAAACCCATTAAAAACCCCCAAAAAACCCCTTTCACAACCCACCACAAACCCTTACCCAAAACACCCCCCCAAACCCCTTCCAAAACACCACCCCAAACCCCCTTCCAACACCCCCACAAACCCATTACAACCCCACCCAAACCCCTTCCAAACACCCCCCAAACCCCTTACCAACCACCCCCAAACCCCTTAAAAAACCCAAAAAACCTTCCAAACCCCCAAAACCCATTTCCAACACACCCCAAAACCCCTTACCCAACAACGCACCACAAAACCCCTTAAAAAACCCCAAACACGCACCAAAACCCCTTACCAACACCACCCCAAACCCCTTTCCCAAACACCCCCCAAAACCACCAAACCCCATTAAACCCCCAAAAAACCCATTACCAACAACCACCACAAACCCCCTTACCAAACACCCCCACAAACCCTTACCACCACCACCAAAACCTTCCAACAAAAAAACCCCTTACCAAAACACCCACCCCAAACCCATTACCCAAAACCCACAAAACCATTCAACAACACCACAAACCCATTAAAAACCCCCAAAAACCCATTACCAAAACCCAAACCCCCCCCCACAAACCCATTAAAAAACCCCACAAACCCTTAAAAACCCCCCCACAAACCCATTAAACAACCCCCCCCCAAAAACCCTTCCAAACACCCCCACAAAACCCTTCCAACACTACCACAACCCATTTCAACAACCCACCACCCCCCCTCCCCCCCACCACAAACCCATTCCAACCACCCAACCCAAACCCTTTTTCCTCCACCCACCACAAACCATTTTCCAACAACCCACCAAACCCATTCCAAAAGCCCCCAAAACCCTTCCCAACACCCACCCAAAAACCCTTCCAAAACCCCACCCCCCTTACCAAAAACCCCCCCAAACCCCTCCAACCACCCCAAATTCCAACCACCCCCAAAAACCATTAAACACACCCACCAAACCTTTACCAAAACCACCCCAAACCCTTAAAACACCCACCCAAACCCTTCCCCCCCCCAAACCCCTTAAACCCACCACAAAACCCTACCCCACCACCCCAAAACCCCCAACCAAACCCCTTTCCCAAAACCCCCAAAACCAAACCCTTAAACACAAAAAACCCTTTTCCAACCAAAAAAATTTTCCCCCCCAAAAAAACCCTTTACCCCCCCCAAAACCCTTTCACACCAACCAACAAAATTAAACCCACCACAAACCCATACCAAAAAAAAAAATTTACCCAACCACCCACCCCCCCATTACTAACACCGACCCAAACCCCCAACAAAAACCACCACAAAACCCCTCCAAACACGCCCAAAACCCTTCCAAACACGCACCCCAAAACCTTCAAACCCACCCAAAAAACCATTCCAACCCCACCTTTTAAAATTACCAAAAGACCACAAACCCTTTCCAAAACACGACAAAAATTAAAAAACAAACCCCTTAAAACCAAAAAATTAACCCCCAAGAACAAACCCCTTCCCCACCCAAAACCCCTTAAACCCCCCAAAAAAATTTTCCACCCACCCCAAAAAATTCCAACAACCCAAAACCATTAAACACCCCACAAACCCATTACCAACAAACCAAAAAATTAAAAACAAAACCCTTTAACGCCCACAAACCTTTAAAACCCCAAACCCCCCCAAAACCAGGAAAAACCCATTAAACCCCCCAAAAATTACAAGCGCCAAAACCCATTTACCCAACCGCCCAAACCCTTCCCCAAAACCATTTACCCAAACCCATTAAAAACCCAAACATTTTTATGGAACCCGGACCTTGTGCAGCCCGTGTCTTTTCCTCAACTGACTTGTACACACGTTTGAAACCTAACACTGGTTTAAAATTTTAAACTGTCTTTTCAAACATCTTGAGCAACTATGCCGAAAATCTATGTAAATTGTAAATATATACCCATATATTCTCCTGGTATTCCCTCTTAGGCCTTTTTGTGCGTCTTCATGTTCTTTGTACTACTGTCTCAGAGGACTGACAAACCAAAGCAATAAACTAACCACTACCGTCCCAGGAAACCTGTACTTCCCCATAGTCGGTTTCGGGGATCATCGCACCCCCCACCTGCGGACAGCCTCACAAACCAGGCTCCTAGTTGTTGGCCTGATTTACCAGGCTGTTGGTGTCACTCACATGAACACCAAACATATGCACTACAGTCCAGCTGATCAGGAAATTAATTAAGGAACTTACTAAGTTTCCTCCTGAAGACAGCTAAAGATTATTGGAAATTCCGTTTTTTCGTGAAGGGGTAATCAAGAGTCTGTTCCCTTACCTTCACTGAGCTTTCGTTCAGTGAAGGAATTTTGCACTCTCCGCTGATCTCTTGCTTTAAAATAGAGTTTTTTTAGTGTGCAGTTCTGAGATCAATTCCTTCAGAATTGTTCAGTATACAGATTATTATACATCTTCTCACCAACGTTCCAAGGAGTTACAGTTCGAGAGACTTCAAGTATTCCCAGTAATTCAAGTGTTTGAATTAAAATGAGCAGTGAAAATTTCCCTCTTAACGTTCTCCAGTTTTGCAATTTCGGTTGCAGTAGTAATTAACCCTGAAGAATTTCAGCATCTCTTTATTTTGAATGTTCTGGTTATCTAGCTTATTTTCCCTTTGCAGGTGTAATGATCACATTATTGTGGTCCTTGAATGTGAGATCCTCTAAAATTATCGCTTGATAACATCTGTTGTGTGTTTCGGTTCGGTAATACTTTGTCCTGTCTTCATTTCACATTGCTTTTCCATAGTGTAGTAACTGAAATTTGCTCTCACTGAACATAATATTGCGATCAATGACCCACTAGAAGACTTTATGTATATCACCTTGAAGAGTTAGTTTAAATGGCACGTCGTAAAAAATTTTAATATTTCTGCAAAGATTATACGATGTTATGATTTATGTCCCTGTCAATGTTGGATATAAGAACAAGAGCGAGAGGTGGGACGAGTATTGTGCCTTTTAAATACGAAGTTTTTCACTGTGACAGCCCCTAAATTTCACTCCGTTTTCTATTATTCTTTTTTGTTACAATTGTTTGCAAAGGAAGGGCACGGTTTACATCTCTATGATAGATATGAGGATTAAGAAAAGGATGGGGCCTTTGCAAAGCTGGGAAACGAGGAGCGACCTGTTTTAAGCCCATACTGCCCTAGAATGTTGAAATGGTATAAAAAACCGACAAGTTGAAGATTAACAAAAATGTGCAACAGTTGGGTACCTTTATTGATGAAACGTTTCGCCTACATATTAGGTTTCTTCAGTCAAAAACAGAGGAACAGTAGTAATGAAATAAAGATGATTTATCAGTCCATCAACCTAGGGGACAAAGTATTTGAGGTGTCAGTCCCACAGCCTGGAGAAGAGTTCCGCTCCATGGTCTGGAATGATATGAAGCTGAAGAAAGAGAACGGAGTCTTAAATACGGGGGAAGGCGAGGTGGAAGATCTCGAAGACTTGTAGGGAACGGGATTCACTAGTGGAAGTAAGAAGGCAGGTTCTTCGGACTCCAACCCTTCCACTTTATAACTACTAGATACGTGACGAAGAAAAAGATGATGTCCTCTGTACCAAGAGGGACTGACTTTTTCTCCAAGGTAGATGGGACTGATTACATCATCTTTATTTCATCCTAATGCTCCCTTGTATGGTACTGAAGAAGTCTACTGTGTAGGCGAAACGTTTCATTAATAAAAATACCAACTGTTGGACATGTGTCTTAGTCCCTTCAACTGTCCTAGATTGTGCAGCTGTTGTGGTTCCATGAACTGGTAGTCCTGCATTTTAAAATTTT
>NW_026472005.1:0-11151 GCF_026875155.1 Cherax quadricarinatus | reverse complement strand
CTACCCCATTCCCTTTTCCCCACATTTAAAAATCACTGTCTTTGTAGAGGAGTCGATAAAAAAGGTTAGATGTCACTAAAAACTCCCAATATCTCAAACCACTGTGATAAAGGGTTTTTTGAAAATCGCAAATTGAAAAAATTGGGGGGGCCCTTTTGCAAACATATCGGAATTTTTATTGAAGAAACTTTTTCCCCCACACAGTGACTTATCAGTCCAATACAAAGAGGAAGGTATAAGAAAATGAGGAGTTTGAGGCAGAGGGACTGATTACCTCAAACTCCCCATCTCCTTATACCTTAATGCTTTGTATTGGACTGATGAAGCCACTGTGTGGCTAAACGTTTCTTCAATAAAGATTCCCATATGTTGCATAAATGTCTTAATTCTTCATTCCAAACCCCTATTTTAAAGTGAAGGCACTGTACTTCCCACCTCCAGGACTCGAGTCCGGCTAACCGGTTTCTCTGAGTCACTATAAATATACATTATATATATATATATATTATATATATATATATATATATATATATATATATATATTATATATATATATATATATATATATATATATATATATATATATATAATATATATATATATATATATATATATATATATATAGTGCCGAATAGGTACAACTTGCAATTTTGGCTTAAATAGCAATGCTCTTCTTGCTGAATAAAGCAAGCAAAAATATGTGTATGCAATAATTTCGCAAAAATCATTCTGAACATAATGAAAAAATATATTACATTGTGTTCGTTTATTATTAAATTATTTTAAACTTATCTATAACATATTTAGTTGGATTAGGCTAAATTAAATTGCGCTTGTCATAATAATATTGAAAAGAATATTCTTTTGAAAATTGATGAACTGATTACCTCAAAAACCCCTCCAGTTCTTCACCATTCTCATTTGCATATATATATATATATATATATATATATATATATATATATATATATATATATATATATATATATATATATATATATATATATATATATATAATATATATATATATGTATATATATTATTTATTTATTTATTATCCCACTGGCCGATTCCCACCAAGGCAGGGTGGCCCGAAAAAGAAAAACTTTCACCATCATTCACTCCATCACTGTCTTGCCAGAAGGGTGCTTTACACTACAGTTTTTAAACTGCAACATTAACACCCCTCCTTCAGAGTGCAGGCACTGTACTTCCCATCTCCAGGACTCATGTCCGGCCTGCCGTGTCCCTGAATCCCTTCATAAATGTTACTTTGTTCACACTCCAACAGCACGTCAAGTATTAAAAACCATTTGTCTCCATTCACTCCTATCAAACTCGCTCATGCATGCCTGCTGGAAGTCCAAGCCCCTCGCACACAAAACCTCCTTTACCCCTTCCCTCCAACCTTTCCTAGGCCGACCCATACCACTACAGACTGATATACTCTTGAAGTCATTCTGTTTCGCTCCATTCTCTCTACATGTCTGAACCACCTCAACAAACCCTTCCTCAGCCCTCTGGACAACAGTTTTGGTAATCCGCACACTCCTCCTAACTTTCAAACTACGAATTCTCTGCATTATATTCACACACACACATTGCCCTCAGACATGACATCTCCACTGCCTCCAGCCTTCTCCTCGCTGCAACATTCATCACCCATGCTTCACAACCCATATAAGAGCGTTGGTAAAACTATACTCTCATACATTCCCCTCTTTGCCTCCAAGGACAAAGTTCTTTGTCTCCACAGACTCCTAAGTGCACACTCACTCTTTTTCCCTCATCAATTCTATGATTCACCTCATCTTTCATTAGACCCATCCGCTGACACGTCCACTCCCAAATATCTGAATACGTTCACCTCCTCCATACTCTCTCCCTCCATCTGATATCCAATCTTTCATCACCTAATCTTTTTGTTATCCTCATAACCTTACTCTTTCCTGTATTCACCTTTATATATATATTATATATAATATATATATAATATATATATATATATTTATATATATATTATATATATATATATATATATATATATATATATATATATATGTCGTGCCGAATAGGCAGAATTTGCGATCTTGGCTTAAATAGCAACGCTCATCTTGCCATATAGGACAAGCGAAAATTTGTGTATGCAATAATTTCGCCAAAATCATTCTGAACCTAACGAAAAAAATATATTTCACTGTGTTTGTTTAGTATTAAATTATTGTAAACAAATCTAAAATATATTTAGTTGGGTTAGGCTAAAATAAATTGTTCTTGTTATAATAAGGTTAGGTAAGTTTTCTAAGTTCCTTTTGGTGCAAAATTATAAATTTTACATTAACATTAATGAAAAATATATATCTTTAAACGTATAAGAGAAAATTTTAGAAAGGACTTAATTTTAAATGATTTCTTGCTAATTTACCAGTTTTACATATTCGGCACGACATATATATATTATATATAATATATATATATATATATATATATATATATATATATATATATATATATATATATATATAATATATTATATATATAATATATATAAATTATATATATATATATGCGTGTATGCACCTGGAGAAGAGAGGAATGCAGAGGGAGAGAGAGAGATTTTGGGAGATGTTAAGTGAATGTATAGGAGCCTTTTGAACCAAGTGAGAGAGTAATTGTGGTAGGGGACCTGAATGCTAAAGTAGGAGAAACTTTTAGAGAGGGTGTGGTAGGTAAGTTTGGGGATGCCAGGTGTAAATGATAATGGGAGCCCTTTGATTGAACTTTGTATAGAAAGGGGTTTAGTTATAGGTAATACATATTTTAAGAAAAAGAGGATAAATAAGTATACAAGATATGATGTAGGGCGAAATGACAGTAGTTTGTTGGATTATGTATTGGTAGATAAAAGACTGTTGAGTAGACTTCAGGATGTACATGTTTATAGAGGGGCCACAGATATATCAGATCACTTTCTAGTTGTAGCTACACTGAGAGTAAAGGTAGATGGGATACAAGGAGAATAGAAACATCAGGGAAGAGAGAGGTGAAGGTTTATAAACTAAAAGAGGAGGCAGTTAGGGTAAGATATAAACAGCTATTGGAGGATAGATGGGCTAAAGAGAGCATAGGCAATGGGGTCGAAGAGGTATGGGGTAGGTTTAAAAATGTAGTGTTAGAGTGTTCAGCAGAAGTTTGTGGTTACAGGAAATGGGTGCAGGAGGGAAGAGGAGCGATTGGTGGAATGATGATGTAAAGAGAGTAGTAAGGGAGAAAAAGTTAGCATATGAGAAGTTTTTACAAAGTAGAAGTGATGCAAGGAGGGAAGAGTATATGGAGAAAAAGAGAGAGGTTAAGAGAGTGGTGAAGCAATGTAAAAAGAGAGCAAATGAGAGAGTGGGTGAGATGTTATCAACAAATTTTGTTGAAAATAAGAAAAAGTTTTGGAGTGAGATTAACAAGTTAAGAAAGCCTAGAGAACAAATGGATTTGTCAGTTAAAAATAGGAGAGGAGAGTTATTAAATGGAGAGTTAGAGGTATTGGGAAGATGGAGGGAATATTTTGAGGAATTGTTAAATGTTGATGAAGATAGGGAAGCTGTGATTTCGTGTATAGGGCAAGGAGGAATAACATCTTGTAGGATGAGGAAGAGCCAGTTGTGAGTGTGGGGGAAGTTCGTGAGGCAGTAGGTAAAATGAAAGGGGAGTAAGGCAGCCGGGATTGATGGGATAAAGATAGAAATGTTAAAAGCAGGTGGGGATATAGTTTTGGAGTGGTTGGTGCAATTATTTAATAAATGTATGGAAGAGGGTAAGGTACCTAGGGATTGGCAGAGAGCATGCATAGTTCCTTTGTATAAAGGCAAAGGGGATAAAAGAGAGTGCAAAAATTATAGGGGATAAGTCTGTTGAGTATACCTGGTAAAGTGTATGGTAGAGTTATAATTGAAAGAATTAAGAGTAAGACGGAGAATAGGATAGCAGATGAACAAGGAAGCTTTAGGAAAGGTAGGGGGTGTGTGGACCAGGTGTTTGCAGTGAAACATATAAGTGAACAGTATTTAGATAAGGCTAAGAGGTCTTTGTGGCATTTATGGATTTGGAAAAGGCGTATGACAGGGTGGATAGGGGGCAATGTGGCAGATGTTGCAAGTGTATGGTGTAGGAGGTAGGTTACTGAAAGCAGTGAAGAGTTTTTACGAGGATAGTGAGGCTCAAGTTAGAGTATGTAGGAAAGAGGGAAATTTTTTCCCAGTAAAAGTAGGCCTTAGACAAGGATGTGTGATGTCACCGTGGTTGTTTAATATATTTATAGATGGGGTTGTAAGAGAAGTAAATGCGAGGGTCTTGGCAAGAGGCGTGGAGTTAAAAGATAAAGAATCACACACAAAGTGGAGTTGTCACAGCTGCTCTTTGCTGATGACACTGTGCTCTTGGGAGATTCTGAAGAGAAGTTGCAGAGATTGGTGGATGAATTTGGTAGGGTGTGCAAAAGAAGAAATTAAAGGTGAATACAGGAAAGAGTTTAAAGGGTTATGAGGATAACAAAAAGATTAGGTGATGAAAGATTGGATATCAGATTGGAGGAGAGAGTATGGAGGAAAGGGGAACATATTCAGATATTTGGGAGTGGACGTGTCAGCGGATGGGTCTATGAAAGATGAGGTGAATCATAGAATTGATGAGGGAAAAAGGGTGAGTGGTGCACTTAGGAGTCTGTTTGGAGACAAAGAACTTTGTCCTTGGAGGCAAAGAGGGGAATGTATGAGAGTATAGTTTTACCAACGCTCTTATATGGGTGTGAAGCGTGGGTGATGAATGTTGCAGCGAGGAGAAGGCTGGAGGCAGTGGAGATGTCATGTCTGAGGGCAATGTGTGGTGTGAATATAATGCAGAGAATTCGTAGTTTGGAAGTTAGGAGGAGGTGCGGGATTACCAAAACTGTTGTCCAGGGGGCTGAGGAAGGGTTGTTGAGGTGGTTCGGACATGTAGAGAGAATGGAGCGAAACAGAATGACTTCAAGAGTGTATCAGTCTGTAGTGGAAGGAAGGCGGGGTAGGGGTCGGCCTAGGAAAGGTTGGAGGGAGGGGTAAAGGAGGTTTTGTGTGCGAGGGGCTTGGACTTCCAGCAGCATGCGTGAGCGTGTTTGATAGGAGTGAATGGAGACAAATTTTTTAATACTTGACGTGCTGTTGGAGTGTGAGCAAAGTAACATTTATGAATTGGGATTCAGGAACACTGGCAGGCCGGACTTGAGTCCTGGAGATGGGAAGTACAGTGCCTGCACTCTGAAGGAGGGGTGTTAATGTTGCAGTTTAAAAACTGTAGTGTAAAGCACCCTTCTGGCAAGACAGTGATGGAGTGAATGATGGTGAAAGTTTTTCCTTTTCGGGCCACCCTGCCTTTGTGGGAATCGCCGTGTGATAATAAAAAAAAATTTTTTTTAAAAATATTATTACTAATTAAAATATATTTATAAATTATTAAAAATAGGGGGGTTAAAAGTTTAACAGGTTCACCCAAAAGGGGGATTTTTTCCAGTGTTTTTGATGCCCCACTGGCGTTGGATTTTGAAGGGGGAAATTTTTTCCTTTTGGGTGGGGGGAATTTTGGGTGGGTGAAAAAAAAAAAATTAAAATTAATAAAAAAATAATTTAAATAAAAAAAATTTTTAATATGAAAAAATTGGAATAAAAAATTTGGGGGAGGGAAGGTTTTAAAGGATGAATGTTTAGGTTTTTGGGAAGGGAAGTTGCGGAAAATTGGGTTTAAAATTTGGATTGACAAAAAAGTTAAAGGGTTTTCCGGGAAAATAAGGTTTTTTGGGGGGAAAACAAAAAAGTTTTTTGTGAAAAAATTTTATCTTGGGGAAATTGGAATAAACCATTTTAACCAATTTTCTTCCGGAAAAACCCCCTTCTTTATCTCCCGATGATAACAACCAGCCCACCCAATTTTTCTTCCTGGTAAAAAAAAACCTTTTTTTCCCCCTCCGTATCAAAACCCATCCCCCAATTTTCTTCCTGGTGAAAAAAACCTGCTTTACTCCCGATGATCACCCCATTCCACCAAGTTTTCCGGTGAAAAAAACCCTTGCTTTTTCTCCCGATGATCACAACCACCCACCAATTTTTCTTCCTGGGGGAAAAACCCTGTTTTATCTCCCGATGATAAAAACCCAGTCCACCCAAGTTTCTTCCTGGTAAACCCAAACCCCTTTTTTATCTCCCAATGATCACAACCAGCCCACCAAGTTTTTTTCCTGGGGGAAAAAACCCTTCTTTATCCTCGATGATCACAACCGGGTCACCAAGTTTCTTCCTGGTGAAAAACCCTGCTTTATCTCCCGATGATCACAACCAGTCCACCAATTTTCCTTCCTGGGGGAAAAAAACCCCTGTTTATCCCCCCAAGGGATCAAAACCCAGTCCACCATTTTTCTTCCTGGTGAACAAACCGGGCTTTTTTTCCCCCGATATCAAACCAGTCCACCATGTTTTTTCCCTTTTTTTTTCTTCTGTTATATTTTGTTATGTTATATTTTTTATGTTTTTTTTAAATTTTAAACAATACTATTAACCCCCCAGAATATGTAAAATAACCATTGTGAAAAATAGTGAACTTCCAGCACATTCATGATTTCTAAAGGGAGTTTTTCAAGTGGTTGTTTTGCAATTGTGAAAATCACCGTGTACCAGAATATATAATTTTTTTCCGGGGGTTTATGTTTTTAAGTGGACGTATAGGTCAAGTGGTGGTGGTAAGGGGACTGTACTGGGCCCAAGTGGTGGGTGGGTTAAGGAATTGGGGGGAAATTTTGTACTAGGCCCAAGGGGTGGGGGTTTGGGGGGGTGGTAAACAATATACACCTTCAAGAAGGGAAATATGATCAGTCCCTGCGGATAAAAAAATCAACAAAATGGTAAAAAAAAGTTGGGAAGCTGGTCCGGGAAAGCTATGAAAAAAACCACGAAAAAAAATAATTTTAAAAAATTTAATTAGATGCAACTTTCCCAGATTGTCTGAGGGTTTTTCCCCTTTTTTTGCCCTTGTTTTCAGCAAATTTTTTTAATGTCCCAGTGTTTTTCAGTCCCGTGTTGTTCATGTACCAGTTTGTTCATTTTCCATTTTGCTTTTTTTTCATTTTTTTCCCATTTTGGTTTTTACATTTTTCCAGTATTTTTTTCTTTGGTTTGTTGTTTGTTCAATTGGTGTTGTTTTGTTGGTGTTGTTCATTTTGGGGGGTTTTTGGGTTTTTTCATGTGGGTTTTGGGTTAATGTCAGTGTTGTTCATGTTTTGTTGTTCATTTTGGGTTTGTTTTTTGGTGTTGTTAAATTTTGGTTTGGGTTTTTGGTTTTTTCATATTGGTGTTGTTCATTTTTTGGTGTTGTTCATGTTGGTTTTTGTTCATTTTTGGTGTTTTTTCCATGTCAGTGCGTTCATTTTTACCAGTGTTTTTAAATGACCGTTTTGTTCATTTTGGGGTGTTGTTCTTTATTTTTGGTGTTGTTCATGTCCAGTGTTGTTCAGGGGGTTTTTAGTTTTTTTCCCATGCTGTTTTTGTGGGGGTTGTTAAGTTTGGGGTTTTTTTGGTTTTTTTTTAATTTTTCATAGGGGGGCTTTTGGTGTTGTTTTTTTGTTTTCTTTTTTTTGAACATGTTGGTTTGTTCTTGTTGTTTTTCCATTACCATTTTGCATGAATTTTTGGTTCTTTTTTTTAATTTTGGTTTTTCTTTCATTTTGAACCCGTTGGTGTTTTTTTTTCAATCATTTATTGAATTGAATTGTTTTGTTTTTTGGGTTGTTAAATTCATCATAGGAACATGAATGTTGTTCTTGTAAGTTTTCATTCATCATGGGAAACATGAATTTTGTTTTTTGTATGTGTTCATTCATCATAGTGAACATGAATGTTGTTATTGTATGTGTTATTCACCATAGTGAACAAATGTTGTTTTTTTGGAAATTGAAAACCCATGTTATTGGATTTTTCCAAAGGAAATTGAGATGCTCAAATTTTAAATAAATCCCATTTTAAAAAATTTAAATTTTTTTTTTAAAACATTAATACATACTTTAAATAACCCGAACATACGGGGACTGATCGTGGAAAAATTTTTCAGTAAGTTTTGGACCTTTTAATTTGTAAAAAGGGAAAACTTAACATTTTAATAATGCGATGATAATAAAATCAGCGGGAAAATACGTCCTGAAAACAATCTTTTCCCGGGGGTGACCCGTCACTGTCTCCTGGGAAAGGGGTGTCCCTGTTTGTTTCACGTGACTTAAAAAGGGGGTTTTTTTGGGGTGTGTGTGTGGGGTGGGGTGTGTGTGTGTGTGTGTGTTGTTGTGGTTGGGGGGGTGTGGGGTGTTGGTGGTATGTGTTTTGTTTTTTTTGTTTTCCGGGGGGGGGGGGGTTTTTGGAAATTTGTTGTTTTTTGTGGTTTTTTTAGGGTTTGGGGGGGTTTTTTTTTGTTTTTTGGGGGGGTTTGTGTGGGGTTGGTTTTATTTTGATTGTATTTTTTTTTTTTTTTTATGGGGGGAAAAAAAATCCAGAAATATTGAATTAAAAAAGGAAAAATTTTTGTTTTCTTTGAGAACCTTTATTTTTTTTTTTTTCCATGCCAAAAAAAAAAAAGTAAAAAAGGGGGGAAAAAAACCGATAAAACAAAAAAAAATTAAATTAAAAAGTTTTTCGTGCAGGGGAAAACAAAGGGTTTACACACCCACACTTAAATTGGGCAAAATAAAAAAGCTAAAAATTTCACTTATTGAAAAAAATAAATTTAATAAAGTAAAATTGACATAGGTACAATATTAAATATAAATATTGTTCCAGATTTTCACTAGTAACCAGTTCTTGGTGGACGAAATGTGAAAGAGTTTTTCTTGTCTAAAGGGAGTCGAGTTGAGTCTGTTCAGGAGGGGTGTTTACTACAGGGCGCGATTATCCCGTGGTCCCCCCCTCTGTAATAAAAATTTCCCCTGTATAAATGAAATTAATACACTTTTTTTGTAGTAATATCTATAGGACAGTGCTTCCCCGGTGGGTAAAACTGTGACCTCAAGGGGAAATTTGAAGGGTTTTTAAAGATGAACACTTGGAAACTAAAGGACCCGGGGTGGGACTGCTTTACCTCTGGGGAAATGATGAAGGGTGTGAACCTGGAGCCCGGATCTGAGGTGGGACTTCCCGACCCCTCGGGGGAAAAGGTGAAGGGTTTTTATGGATGAACACTTGGAACCCCGGAACCCCCGGGGGGGACTGCTGATCTTGGGGGTGGGGACTGGGTTAGGCGTTAAAAAAAACGAAAAAAAAGTTTTTCCCGGGCTTCCCGAGGGAAAGGGAAAAATCCGGGGGGGCCCCCGGGGTTTGATCCCGGGGCACAAGAAAACCCGGGGAAGGTAGGAATTTGTGTAGGGCAGGAAGTGGGGAAGGGAAATATCGAGGGGGGCAAAGGGTGGACTCCTGGACACCCTGAAACCCGGGGGGAAGGGAGGACCCGTAAGGCAGGGTGGGAAGGGAGAATATCTGAGGGGACACAGATGGACTCCTGACCATGAACCTGGGAAGGTAGGATAGTATAGGACAGGAAGTGGGGAAGGAAGAATATCTGAGGGACACAGATGGACTCCTGGACACATGAACCTGGGAAGGTAGGATAGTATAGGAAGGAAGTGGGGAAGGAGAATATCTGAGGGACACAGATGGGACTCCATGGAAATGAACTGGGATGAGGTAGGATAGTATAGGACAGGACAATGATGGGAAGGAGGAATATACTGAGGGGAGCACAGATGGACTCCTGGACACATGAACCTGGGGAAGGTAGGATAGTATAGGACAGGAAGTTGGGAAGGGAGAATATCTGAGGGGACACAGATGGACTCCTGGATACATGAACCTGGGGAAGGTAGGATAGAATAAGACAGGAAGTGCGGAAGGGAGAATATCTGAGGGGACACAGATGAACTCTGGACACATGAACCTGGGGAAGGTAGGGTAGTATAGGACAGGAAGTGGGGAAGGGAGAATATCTGAGGGGACACAGATGGACTCCTGGACACATGAACCTGGGGAAGGTAGGATAGTATAGGATAGGAAGTGAGGAAATGAGAATGTCTGAGGGGACACAGATTGACTCCTGGACACAAGAACCTGGGGAAGGTAGGACAGAATAAGACAGGAAGTGGGGAAGGGAGAATATCTGAGGGGACACAGGTGGACTCCTGGACACATGAACCTGGGGAAGGTAGGATAGTATAGGACAGGAAGTGGGGAAGGGAGAATATCTGATGGGACACAGATTGACTTCTGGACACAAGAACCTGGGGAATGTAGGACAGTGTAGGAGAGGGAGTGGGGAAGGGAGAATATCTGAGGGGACACAGATGGACTCCTGGATACATGAACCTGGAGAATACTTAGATGCAAGATCAATGAGTGAGGGGACACAGACGGACACATGAACCTCGGGAAATCATCAAAAACTGGCCTCCACGAGACAAACTAATAAGAATAATAATAATTATAATAATAATAATTATATAATGCGGAGATCGATCCTGTTCACTTAGTAGGTACCTGTGTGTTCTATATAGTATGTGTTTGTATTCAGTATGTCAGTAATGTCAGCTAGGTCTGTACTTGTAGAAAAATTATATAGTTATTATATAATATCTTATATTTACAGAGATTCATCAAGGTAAGCTAGCTCATACGTCAGGCTTCACTTTGTTCAAACATAAGTGACATTACACATCGTTATCAAAGACTCACACATCACTATCTAAGACTCAGTGACATCACTCATCGTTATCAAAGACACAGTGACATCACTCATCGTTATTTAAGACTCAGTGACATCACTCATAGTTATCTAAGACTCAGTGACATCACTCGTCGTTAAGATTCAATGACAACACTCATCGTTATCTAAGACTCAGTGACATCACTCATCGTTATCAGTGACATCGTTGTGTAAATATATCAGAAGAGTGATTCTTTAGTTATGGAACTGATCCCAACAATTTTACTATAGAGACAAGTTTGTTTGCACACAGTCTAAACTTAATGGGTAATACTTAATGGGTAATGTCTTGTCCGTAAGATACATCAACCATTACGTATTGACGCCGTTCGAAGAGAAAGA
>NW_026472004.1:0-12192 GCF_026875155.1 Cherax quadricarinatus | reverse complement strand
GCCTTTTGGGGGAGGGTCGATGGTGCTCGTGCAAGCAGCAGATCCCAGGGCAACTTGCTGCTGTTTGCAAGGCTGTCTACCGAGGAGAGACAGGCAACCTAGCAACATCTGTTGTTGGGGCAATGGATGAATTCCCTGCTATGTTTGTTAACTGCTCATTACTCTGTAATTTGTCTATGATTGTAATCATGTGATAACGTGTTTTATCATTCATTACTTTGAAAACTTGTCATGATTTTGACCAGCTCTACCTGGAGCTCATTACCTTTTGTAAATTCTCATGATTAATGTGTTTATGATTCATTACCTTTGCAATTATTCATGAGTGTGACCAGCTCTACCTGGAGCTCATTACCTTTGTAACTTGGTCATGATTATGACCAGATCTAGTTCATTACCATTGTAACTTGCTCAGCTATCAAAACTTTGGAGTCCAGTCCCTGGACCAATTATGTACCTCTGTAATCTTTTGACTACCGCCCACAGGATGGGTATGGGGTGCATAATAAACATATTAAACTAAAAACTGGGAACCAAAGCAATCATAGTACTAGGGGGAGAGAGCACAACTTTGTAGTACCCACAGTCAGTGGCCAGGCTTCAAACACCTTTTATTGTACAGCAATAAGGAATGGAACAGACTACCGCCACATGTCAAAGCCAGTCATAGCGTGAACCAGTTCAAGAAGAGTGCCAAAAGGTGTCTGATGAATGTAGCTACAGAAAGGGAGGTGAATGATTTCTATTTTTTAGCTAACATACGTGTAAATTTTACCTTATTCCTTGTAATGACCCTCGTATTGTAGATAGTCTTAATGACCTTGGTGTAGCAGATAGTCTTTTTAGTATGATAATAAGATGTTATCTTCATTGTAGAATAATAAGAAAATATTATAACCTTTATACTATAATAATAAGGTAAAAGGACCCCAATGGAAATAGTCACTGTCTGACTTTTTTGGGTTATCCTAGGTTCTCTACACATATGCTGCTATGTATGATAATTCTATGTAACTGTATTTGTGTATACCTGAATAAACTTACTTACTTACTAAACTTCAGTCTGGCATTCGCTTTTCTTTACTACACTGTTCCCTATCAATTCTCCTGACATGCATGAGTCAAAGGGGATTCCCAGATATTTTACTGATTGAAACCAAAGTGATGGGCTCCCCATTATACTGGACATTAAATTATTTACCCTTCTCAGTTTATGTTTCGTACGAAGAGAATGGCTTCAGTTTTCTCGAGGTATAATGATAGTTTGTTGTCTACTAACCATTTGCTGCAGGACTCCAGTTCCAGTGTTTAAAACATTAGCTATACTTGTGGGTCTTTACCTGACACCTACTTTTCCCAAAAGGACGCCCGCCTCTACCTGTCCACCTCAGAACCACCACCACCACAAGAACACCCATCCCAGACACACAGCACCACAGTCCTAGGTGTAAACCTAGACTCCAGACTCAGACTACACACCCACATAAATGCCTAAAGAGCTATGGCCAGTTCTGCCCTGGGCGACTGTACAAGCTCAGAGGTTCAAACCCACACGCCAAGCTCCATCTGTACAAGGCTCTCATCCGTCCTCTTCTCTCTTATACACCTCTCGGCTTTTCGCCGTCAAAACAAACGTCCAAAAGCTGCAGCGAATCCAGAATCGTGCTCTTCGGTGGGTGCTAGGAGTGAGGTGGGATGACTTTGCTACCAGCGAGTCTCTCCACGTTAGACTGGCACTCCTGCATTGAATGTGTTCTGGAAGAAACTCAGCGACAGACAAATTGACCGACTCGAAACTTACCAAGACACCTGGACAAACTTCCTCGATGAAATCATCAGACGACCTGGAAACACTAAACCTATTCCAGTCCCTCTACAACGCTGACCGCGCCTCCTCTCTGCACCTAAATCTATCCTCTAAAGTCTAAACCCTTCTTGCCCTCTGCAGGTGTGGACCTTTAACGACGTCCTTTTGTTTTTTCGCCGACCACTGTGCCTCCCTCTCTCCACACATGCATTCCGAGAGGCAGACTATAGCATACATAACCAGCTGTGACACGGCGCCACCGCCCATGTGCCCTTGCCTCCTACGCCTACGCCAAGCCAGTCCTCTGTATGCCATCTCCGACGCTCAACCTTGCCCAGCAACCAGCCCCTCAATCAAGCTTCATACTGCTACGCAGCTGGGTTTAGCCCTGGCTCTTTCCTCACCCTAAAACCATTCTCTCACCCACTACTCTTCCCCTGTCCAACTCTCTCATTTTCACCCGCACGGGTCTTACCTGAGAGTATTTCATCATCATCAACTCACACTGAGAGTCCGGGAATCGATTCCAGCACGGGTGAAACATTGGGTATGTTTCTTTACAATTGCCCCTGTTCTCCTAGCAGTTATTATTACAACAATAAAAAACTAAGCTCTAGACCCACACGGGTCTTCACGTAGTTGTAGGTAGGTACCTTTATAGTCTTAAAATAGGCTTCAGTTTGCCCGACATGCTCTGCATACTAAGGGCTTTGTGCATGTACACCTGAAAGTCACCCATCTCTGTACAAACATTGTATCATGCTGAAATTAATTTGAATTTAGTCGACTGTTGTGGGTGGCATCCTGGGGGACAAACTAAACATGAAAGTAGCCAAAATAGTCTGCATATAGTATATCAGTAATGTCAGCTAGTTTCGTATCATATATTCGTAGAAAGTTTAGAAATAAATATTATTATTGGCTATATATTTATGTATCTATGGTCGTCGCTGGCGGCCTGAAAATTCTGGGGGACCTTTACCTGACCATTCGTAAAGAAATTCGCGCCAATTTCACCAACATTTCATTTCTGTCTATTTCAAACATATTTTAAAAATAATCCAGGAAATAAATTAAGCACAAGTCTTGTTTTTATTTTAGAAATGATCTAACAAAGTATAAAAAGATTATTTACAAAAAAAATTCAAAGAAATTTATTGTGGATCTAAGGTGACTTACGAGGCGAAGCAAAACAAACAGGACGAACACTAACACACAGGAGAGAATTACAGATGCAATAGTCACCATGTCGCCCACGAGAGAGACTTTCAGGGAGGGCGATATAGAGAGAAGTTGTGGGCAAGAGTATAAGGTAGGTTAGAAGTGTCAACAACCCGGAAAGACGTAATGTTGGGAGTGTTTGACTCCAGTGCTGTGGCTCCAACCTTGAGTCTACATAAACAATGCCGGCATATTTACACTGGTTGTTATGTGATGATCTGGCATTAGCGATGCCCTGACTTGGGGACTGTTATAAGCGCAGAGTTGAGTCAGTAATGTCAATGATGATGAGTATTCTTTTACTTAGACGTGCTGCCTGTATGAGGAAGCCAGAGACCCATAAACCCAGGTGGAAATAAGTAATTTTGACTTTCTTTTGAGGGTTATCCTAGGTAATTTAACCTATGTATGAAAATTGTATTTGTACCTGTGCCTAGATAAAATTACTTAGTGCCAGTATCTTTGGGTACTTGGTTTATTTCCAATGATACAAAGTTTATACAGAAATGGGTGACAATTGCATGCAGAAAGTCCATGGTTATGCAGAGTAATAATAATACAATCAGAACTAAGCACTAAACCCAGAAGCGTCATACAGCGCTGCATGGTTATGTGGAGCATTTCAGGCAAGCTGAAGCCTAACTTAACACTACATGGGCAGCAAACATTACAAGTATATATTTAAGGGTATTTAAATGTATTCAAATAGGTATTTAATGAATGCATATGTAAGTAGAATAAATATTATTGTACATGATTATAAGTAAAATTATTTGGGTTATACAGTGGAACTCCTGATTTCATACTTGCTGAATATTGTACGTTTTGGATTTAGACCACTTTTTTGGGAGAAATTTTGGTCCGGATTTCGTACCTCCACCCGGAAATCGTATGTATCAGAAGTGTCCGCCTCCCCCCCCGGGACACCATCACTCATGCATACGTGTCTCAGTCTGGCTCTGTCACTGGTCGAGTGAGCATTACTTCACTTGAACTGTTGAGTGCAACTGCAAAATAAGCCACCATGGGCCCAAAGAAAGTTCCTAGTGCCCCCTTTGGTAAAGGTGAGAAACACAGTAGAATTCAAGAAAGATTGTAGAAAAATGTGAAAGTGGCGTACATTTAGCTGAACTTGCCAGGATGTATGGGAAGTCAGAATCAACAATCTGTTCCATCCTGGCAAAGAAAGTACAAATCAAGGATGCTAAAGTTGCAAAAGGGGTAAATATGCTAACGAAACAGAGATCACAAACAATCAAAGATGTGGAGACGTTGTTGTTTGTGTGGATCAACGAAAAACGGTTAGCAGGAGGTAGTGTTGTGGAGTTTGATCATTTGCGAAAAGGCGAGGCAGTTGCATGCGGATCTCATAAAGAAAATGCCTGGAACAAGTGCTGCTGTTTAGTGAACTTAAGGCCAACAAGAGTCTTCAATAAAGGTATGTAAAGGTGATTTAAATGTTCATTTATCCATTTCATAGTGCTTTATATTTATTTCTCATCATTTTCTGCATGTAAAACTATAAGTATTCTTTAAAAAATGTATTTTTTGTTAAAATTTTTGGGTGTCTGGAACGGATTAATTGTACTTACATTATTTCTTATGGGAAATATTACTTAGGTTTTCGTACGTTTCGGATTTAAACCGACCTTCTGGAACAGATTAAGTACGGAATCCGGAGTTCCACTACTTTGGTAAGTGCATAAATACAGTAGTACCCCGAGGTTCATACAGCTCCCAACTCGAACAGTTATGTAAGTGTATTTTTGTAAGTGCTTTTTTAAGTGTATTTTTGGGGGTCTGAAACAGATTAATCTATTTTACATTATTCCTGATGGGAACAAATTCGTTGGGTAACGGCACCGAACAGCCTTCAGGAATGAATTATGGCCCAAACTCAGGTACCACTGTACATTCAGTCTGCATTAAAATGTTAAACTTCTTCGATATTGTTTTTTAGTTTTTATGATGGGTGTAATGTAGCTGTTAGGGGAATACAGTGGTGCCTTGACTTATGAATGCCCCACCTTACGAGTTTTCCCAAGTTACGAGCCATACCTCGCTCGATTTTTTGCTTTTATTTGCAAGCCAGAATCTGAGTTACAAGCGAGCTTCAGATACGCTGCCACTCGCAGGAGATACTGAGGAAATATCAAAAACCTCGATAATAACCAGTGTGTAACATTCTTTCAATTGTGATACCACTGGTAGTGTCATCCTGCCAGAATGTTCTATAAGGTATGCCCTAAGTAAAGAAAAACAGTTCTGGAACATGAGAAATACAGTGGACCCTCAGTTAACGATATTAATCCTTTCCAGAGAGCTTGTCCTTAACCGATTTTATCGTTATTTGAATTAATTTTCCCCATAAGAAATAATGGAAATCCAATTAATCCGTTCTAGATACCCAAAAGTATTAAAAAAAAAAAAATTTTCGCATGAAGTATACATTTCCCTACACAGAAAACAATGAGACATGCAGAATAAATACATAAATAAATACTAAAATGACACCTTTATTGAAGAGTATTGATGAGTGATGAGATACTTTTTCTTGAACACACTGGGATTTTCAGAGTGATACATGAGTAAAGGCTTCACTTTGCAATCCCCACTAGCATTACAACAAAACATGAGAGTTAGCCTATCTTTCATAGGCTTGTGTCCTGGGAATGCCTTTTCCTCCCGAGTAATGTAGGTCCTGTTTGGCATTTTCTTCCAGAAATGACCTGTTTCGTCACAATTGAACACTTGATGGGGTTGGAATTTTTCAGCTTCGCCATGCCTTATCACACTGTGTATGCCACAACGATTCTTAAATTTCTCAAACAAACCTTTGCTGGCCTTAAATTCACCAATATGAGCACTAGTTCCAGGTATTTTTTCCTGTTCACCTGGGTGTTAATCAACTAGTGTGAGTCGCATCCTGGGGGACAAGATTAAGGACCCCAATGGAAATAAGTTACAGTCCTCGATGACACACCGACTTTCATGGGTTTTCCTGGGTGGTTAACCCTCTGGGGTTAATTGTTTCTCGGATAATTGTTTCTCGTTAAGCCACACCAACAACAGTCTCTCCACATCTTCAAGTAGTATTTGCAATCTCTGTTTGTAAGCATCACAAGCCAGCACTATCCTGAACACTGCTCAAAGTCTATCAGTTCTTAACTACAACATCAGGTCGTTAAGCAAACACTATGATGACCCCCTGGCACTCCTTAAGTCACTAAAGAACCCTTTCCCTGCATTATTCTTACTGAGACCTGGCTTAAGCAGGACACAATTGATATCTACCCACTACCAGGATACACAGCAATCCACAACTGCAGACCATACCAAGTTGAGGGTGGTACTGCAATCTATTACTCTAACCAACTATCTTGTATTAGCACTAATTGCTTTAGTGATGAATATGGGGAATACATTTTTGCTAATTTTACTGTAAAATCCTCAAGACGCCTATAACAATCGTGCCATATACTGGATACCCCACACAAAACATCCCAAACTTCAGTGAGAATCTAAAGTCACTAATAACAAACAGACAAATGAACAAGCACCACCTTCTCTTAGCTGGAGACTTCAATATCAACCTTGGCCTACCAGATGATCAGACTGTAACTGATTTCATTAACCATATGAACAACACACTCCTCATAACAACAATAACTAAACCAACCAGGCTGACTGAGACAAGTGCAACCATAATAGACCACATGTGGACCAATATACTAGCCCCCCTTAAATCAGGGATAATCACAGACAGCACTACTGACCACTACCCAACCTTCCTCTTAACAAACATTAGTAAGCCACCACTCGAATACAACAAGTTTCATTTAGACTCCATGACGAGGCCTCAATAAGGAATTTCACAGCAGACCTAGAGACTGTTGACTGGCCTACACAATTCTCCAATGCCAATGGTATTAACGATTGGACAGACATTTTTCCTTAACAAAATACTTAGAGTATACAACAAACATTCTCCTATAAAAACGAAACATCACAAATAAATGGCTTGCTGCCCATGGCTAACCAGCAGCATTCTGAAATCCATTGATGAAAAACACCAATATGAAAGCAGTATAGACAGGGGTTAATACACAAAGATATTCTTAAACAATATTCAACAGTTCTCACCAATTAATAAAGAAAGCCAAACAACTGTACTACTCCAGCAGATTTACTGACACAAGAGGAGATACAAAAAAGACCTGGAAAACACTTTCCCAGATTCTGGGACCCACAAACTGAAAAAAAAACAAGAATATTGTTCTAACTAAACCTCATGGAACACCACTGCATCCCACTGATACAGCTAACAAGATAAACGACTTCTTCTCAAACATAGGATATAATCTCGCCAGTAAAATCCCATGTACCAATGCCCGTGCCGGGGACTACCTAGATGGGAATTTCCCAAATTCCTTCTATCTTGTACCAACTGAGCCCACGGGAAGTCACCGCGATCATAAAGTCACTTAAAAATAACTCGGGGGAATCTGTCTCACGTCCCACCATTATTGTACAAGCAAGCGGCCCATGTCCTTTTGCTAGAAACTAGAAACTAGCACTTTCCCGACACTACTCAAGACAGCAAGGGTTACACCAATACATAAAGGTGGTGACCCTACGGACGTAAACAACTATAGGCCAATATCAAACTTACCATTGCTATCCAAAATCTTCGAGAAACTCGTGCACAGGAGACTATATTCATTTATAACGCCACAAAACATACTCAACCCCTGCCAATTTGGATTCGGGAAAAATAAAAGCACTAATGATGCAATTATAAAAATGCTAGACCTGCTTTACACAGCATTGGAAAATAAGGAATATCCGCTAGGAATTTTTATTGACCTAAGAAAAGCGTTTGACACAGTAGACCATGGCATCCTACTCCACAAACTTGACCACTATGGTATAAGAGGCCATGCGCTTGCATATTTTAAATCCTACCTTTCTAATAGGTATCAGTATGTCACCATTAAAGACACAGCCTCATCAATACAGCCACTTGATACTGGAGTTCCGCAGGGAAGTGTCCTTGGATCCCTGCTCTTCCTCATATACATTAATGATCTTCCAAACACATCCCAACACCTGAAACCCATTCTCTTTGCTGACGACACGACTTATGTCATCTCCCACCCTAATCTTGCCACCCTCGACACCATTGTTAACGAGGAGCTGCTCAAAATATCGACTTGGATGACAGGCAATTAACTTACACTTAACACTGGCAAAACCTACTATATTATGTTTGGTAGCAGAGCAGGTGTTGCGCAACTTAACACTGAGATCGACAACACTCAATTGCCAGACATAATGAGGGCAAATTCCTTGGCCTATACCTCGACAGCAACCTGAATTTCAGCACCCATATCCAACACATAACAAAAAAAAGTATCCAAAACAGTGGGGATCCTCCCAAGATACGATACTACATACCGAAAACTGCCCTTCTCACACTATACCATTCACTATATATCCATACCTCATCTATGCTATCTGTGCTGGTGGTTCAACTGCAGCAACACGCCTAAAGCCAATAATAACCCAACAAAAAAACCGCAGTAAGAATAATCACTAAATCCCATCCCTGGCAACACACCCCCCACTCTTAATAGATCTAAACTTACTCCCTGTTCAGAACATCCACACTTACTACTATGCAGTCTATCTACAGGACCTAAAATTCCAATATTAACCTTGACCTAAAATGCTTTTCTTGATAGTTGTGACAGGATCCACAGGCATAACACCAGACACAAACATCTCTATGGCATTCCCCGTGTTCGACTAAACCTTTACAAAAATTCAATGTATTTCAAAGGACCTAAAATCTGGACACCCTACCTGAAAACTCGAGAACTGCAGACACATTCATCACTTTCAAAAAACTACAGTTAGAAAACGTCTTATCTCACTGATCCACCCCGACAACTAACTACATGATAACCACCTGGTGGTTCACAATTACACTCACTCACCCACTGACTTTAAACCCAGAAATACTAATCTTAATCTTAAAATAAATCCTAACTAGTCATAAGTTTGCCTATGATACTCCAATATAGACACTTTGTATTGTGCCAAAACAAAAGCTCCACATTGCTAAACTCACAAATTATGATGTAGTCACTTAGCCTTAATACCATAATCTGTAAGGATTTAATGTTAAGAATTAATCTAAGTCTGCTCGAAATGCCTAGCCAGGCTAGTGTCCTAGTGGCCCCCTCTGGTAATTAGTATTTTATAACATGTAAACCACACAATACCAAAACCTGTAAACCCCACATTTGTAACCCTTATAGAGATAAACTTGAATTTGATTTGAATTCACAAGAACAGCTTCCTTGATTGCCTCTTTCTTGGCCAAGATATAGTGATGGTTGAATGGGGTTTGTTAAATTGTATAACCTGGCCTCTCGGGACACACACTCCACTTTGTATTTTGATGATCTCTTTCTTCATTTCAATAGCATTTCTTACCTCTTTACCACAGGGCTGGCACAGAAGCTTTCTTTGGGCCCATGGTGGCTTATTTAGCAGTTACAAGCACTAAAAAACAATGAAATAATACAAAATGTATCGCATGTATGCGTGGAATCGTCCTCTCTAGCTTTGTAAACATGGCACACTGGCCACGCTGGAGTGGCCAGGTGGGCTGGGCGCTCAGGCCGCACGGGCACGTTCTGGACAAATGTCCTTAACTGAGTTTTTTATTGTTTGCTGAGCCAACATTTTGACGCAAAAAAACGTATTGGTATTAGATTTATCGGTATCCGATGGCATCGTTAACTGAGGGTCCACTGTACATGTTGGCAGGCTGGATGGGTGGGCGGCCAGCTGGCTGGCTGGCTAATTTGCTTTGGCTATCTCTGTCTCTAACTATCTCTGTCTATCTGTGTCTCTATCTCTGTCTGTCTGTCTCCATCTCACAGATACACATAAATACAGTTATACATAGTGTAAATTTCCAGGGATAACCCAAAAAAAAAAATTCAGACGAAGTGCTATACTATGCTTGTAAATATAAGGCATAATAAGCATGACTGGAAAGTAGTACACATTTTCACTTGTTCAGGAATCAGACGTGACGATGCACCTGTTGGTTCATGAGCGGCTCTCTCTGAGACAGAGAGACAAGTACATAGAAAGACAGGAAGACAGAAGCACAGACAGACAGAAAGACACATAAGCAAAGTCAGAGATAAACATAGAGCTAGACAGATAGACAAATAGAAGCAGATAGACAGAGACAGATACAGAAACAAACAGATACAGACATATTTATTTGTAACAGTGAAAAATAAATCCAAGGCATTTCACAATTGTCAAATGTCGCTCCACAAGTGTCACTCCACTGGCAGTGGAGTGACACTCACTTTACACCATGCTTGAAGGAGTTTCATATATACTCCAGCATTTCTAAAACATTGCTGGAACCTGATGAAAAAGGCAAAAATCTTTTCTTATTTTTAGATACATTTTTCTTATTTAAAAACCCGTAACAAAAAAATTGGTTTGGTTTTTTGGGGGGCTGGAACGGATTAATTGCATTTCATTTAATTTCAGTGAGGATAATCGATTTGATATAAAGCAAATTGAGTTATGAGCTGTCACGGAACGACTTAAACTCGTAAGTCAAGGTACCACTGTACTGCAATATATTTTTTAAAGTTTTTACAATACACTAAATCCGATATTGTCTTCAAGATACATATTTCAAGTACAGTGGACCCCCGAGTTTCATGTTTAAAATCCGTTCCAGAGAGCCCGCCGAAGGTCGAAATTCACGAAACTCGAAACCTTTTTTCCCCATAAGAAATAATGGAAATAAAATTAATTCCGTTCCAGACACCTAAAAATATTAAAATAAATTTTTTTTTTCAAATTAAATAAGATTTACATAATGAAAACAACAAAATCAAGTACATGCAGTTAAAAAAATAATAATAACATTACACTTACCTTTACTGAAGACTTCTGCGTGGATGGAAGACGGGAGGAGGGGGATAGGAGGAAGGTTGTACACTATTTTTTGGGAAAGGGGAATCTCCTTCCATTAGGACTTTAGGTAGCAAGTCCTTATCTGCGGTTACTTCCCTTCTTCTTTTAATGCCACTGGGAACAACTTTTAGAGTCACTGGACCCTGTCGCACGAAATATCTGTCCAGAGAGGTCTTTTTCTGGCGTTTCTTTGAGATTTCCCTGAAATGGGACACAACACTGTCATTGTACATGTTGCAGATATGGCTTGTTTCAGCTTGGTCAGGGTGATGCTTTTCAACAAAACTTTGCAACTCATTCCACATTGCACAAATCTCCTTAATCTTTGAAGAAGGCACCTCATCCACTCCCTCTTCCTCTTCCTCTGAAGCAAGTTCCTCGGCTGTGGTCTGATGCTGTTCCAGTTTAAGCTCTTGCAGTGCGTCAGTGGTTAGCTCTTCCCTGTGGTCCTCCACCAATTCTTCCACATCCCCGTCAAAATCCCTCTGGGTCGTGTTCCTCACTTTATTTACCAAAGGGCTTACACTAGCTTTCCTTGGGCCCATGGTGACTTATTTAGCAGTTGTAATCACAAAAACCAATGGATTATTACGTATGAGCCCGCGGGGTGATGGTCACGTGTTGGTAAACAATGGCACACTGAGCATGAATGGCGTGGGAGACTGCTTTGTGTACGCGGTGACGGGCGATGGGTACCAGACGGTCGCCAAAACACGAGTTTTTTCACGAAACTCGAGGCCAAATTTTTTTCCCAAAAAAACTCGTCGAGGGTTAAATTTCGCGAAAGTCGAGGCTGCCAAAACTCGGGAGTCCACTGTAGTCAGAGTTTTGTAGTTTGGGCTGTGTCAGTATGATAAGTAATAGTTCCATCTCCCAAAGTCTGGTTTTGAAAATATAGCCCAATATATATTTGTTTAATAACCCTTTGACTGTTTCGGTCGTATATATATATGTCTTATGAGCCACCGTGTTTGACGTTTACCCCTTAAATGGTCCAAACTATATATACATTTTTTTCAACATCTGAAAGTATGTAAAAAAATGTAGATCTTTTTGTTTTACATTTAAAAAGGGGAAAAAAAAATTTTTTCTAATTTTTTTTTTTTTAAATTTTAAAAAAAGTAAAAAAAAAGTTTTTTTGA
>NW_026472003.1:0-11025 GCF_026875155.1 Cherax quadricarinatus | reverse complement strand
TGTTAACCCAGTGTTGGGTGTTAACCTTACTGTTGTGTAGTGTGGCTTTAACCTCAGTGTAGTGTAGTGTTAACCTTACTGTTGTGTAGTGTGGTGTTAACCTCGGTGTAGTGTGGTGTTAACCTCAGTGTAGTGCGGTGTTAATCTCAGTGTACTGTACAGTGGCGTTAACCTCAGTGTAGTGCAGTGTGGCATTAACCTCAGTGTAGTGTAGAGTGGTTTTAATCTTAGTGTAGTGTGTTGTTAGCCTCAGTGTAGTGTGTTAACCTCAGTGTAGTGTTGTGTTAACCTCAGTGTAGTGTGGTGTTAACCTCAGTGTAGTGTGGTGTTAACCTCAGTGTAGTGTGGTGTTAACCTCAGTGTAGTGTGGTGTTAACCTCAGTGTAGTGTGGTGTTAACCTCAGTGTAGTGTGGTGTTAACCTCAGTGTAGTGTGGTGTTAACCTCAATGTAGTGTGTCAACCTCAATGTAATGCAGTTTTGTGTTAACCTCAGTGCAGTGTGATTTTAATTTTAGTGTAGCGTAGTGTTAACCTCAGTGTAGTGTATGTTAACCTCAGTGTAGTGTGGCGTTAACCTTAGTGTAGTGTGGCGTTAACCTTAGTGTAGAGTGTCAACCTCAGTGTAATGCAGTTTTGTGTTACCCTCAGTGTAGTGTGATTTTAATCTCAGTGTTGTGTAGTGTTAACCTCAGTGTAGTGTTAACCTCAGTATAGTATTAACTTAAGTGTAATATAGCTTTAACCTCAGTGTTGTGTAGTGTTAACCTCAGTGTAGTGTAGTGTTAACCTCAGTGTAGTGCAGTGTTAACCTCAGTGTAGTGTGATTTTAATCTCAGTGTATCATAGTGTTAACCTCAGTGTAGTATTAACCTCAGTATAGTATTAACTTCAGTGTAATATAGCGTTAACCTCAATGTAATATAGTGTTAACCTCAGTGTAGTGTAGTGTTAACCTCAGTGTAGTGTTAACCTCAGTATAGTGTTAACTTCAGTGTAATATAGTGTCAACCTCAGTGTAGTGTAGTGTCAACCTCAGTGTAGTGTTAACCTCAGTATAGTGTTAACTTCAGTGTAATATAGTGTCAACCTCAGTGTAGTGTAGTGTCAACTTCAGTGTAGTGTAGTGTTAACCTCAGTGTAATATAGTGTTAACCTCAGTGTAATATAGTGTTAACCTCAGTGTTGTGTAGTGTTAACCTCAGTGTAGCGTAGTGTTAACCTCAGTGTAGTGTTAACCTCAGTATAGTGTTAACTTCAGTGTAATATAGTGTCAACCTCAGTGTAGTGTAGTGTCAACCTCAGTGTAGTGTAGTGTTAACCTCAGTGTAATATAGTGTTAACCTCAGTGTAATATAGTGTTAACCTCAGTGTAATATAGTGTTAACCTCAGTGTAATATAGTGTTAACCTCAGTGTAATATAGCGTTAACCTCAGTGTAATAGTGTTAACCTCGGTGTAATGTAGTGTTAACCTCAGTGTAATATAGTGTTAACCTCAGTGTAATATAGTGTTAACCTCAGTGTAATATAGTGTTAACCTCAGTGTAATATAGTGTTAACCTCAGTGTAATATAGTGTTAACCTCAGTGTAATATAGTGTTAACCTCAGTGTAATATAGTGTTAACCTCAGTGTAATATAGTGTTAACCTCGTTTTCTTCGTTCTTTGATTATTGACAAAGCTGAGTTGTGTTGCTTGTTGCAACAACCTCAGCAAGTTGCCGGAAGAAATATATATCCACACCCATTCATTGTGGTAGTGTAGCGATTGTGGGAGTGTTGACACTGTGGGAGTGTTGACACTGTGGGAGTGTAGACACTGTGGGAGTGTAGACACTGTGGGAGTGTTGACACTGTGGGAGTGTAGACACTGTGGGAGTGTAGACACTGTGGGAGTGTAGATACTGATTGTGGGAGTGTAGACAGTGGGAGTGTAGACACTGTGGGAGTGTAGAGACTGTGGGAGTGTAGACACTGTAGGAGTGTAGATACTGATTGTGGGAGTGTAGACACTGTGGGAGTGCAGACACTGTGGGAGTGTAGACACTGTAGGAGTGTAGATACTGATTGTGGGAGTGGAGACACTGTGGGAGTGTAGATACTGATTGTGGGAGTGTAGACACTGTGGGAGTGTAGACACTGTGGGAGTGTAGACACTGTAGGAGTGTAGATACTGATTGTGGGAGTGTAGACACTGTGGGAGTGCAGATACTGTGGGAGTGTAGACACTGTAGGAGTGTAGATACTGATTGTGGGAGTGTAGACACTGTGGGAGTGTAGACACTGTGGGAGTGTAGATACTGATTGTGGGAGTGTAGACACTGGGAGTGTAGACACTGTGGGAGTGTAGACACTGTAGGAGTGTAGATACTGATTGTGGGAGTGTAAAGACTGTGGGAGTGTAGACACTGCGGAGTGTAGACATTGTGGGAGTGTTGACACTGTGGGAGTGTAGACACTGCAGGAGTGTAGATACTGATTGTGGGAGTGTAGACACTGTGGGAGTGTTGACACTGTGGGAGTGTAGACACTGTGGGAGTGTAGATACTGATTGTGGGAGTGTAGACACTGTTGGAGTGTAGACACTGTGGAAATGTAGACACTGATTGTGGGAATGTAGACACTGTGGGAGTGTAGACACTGATTGTGGGAGTGTAGACACTGTTGCAGTGTAGACACTGTTGGAATGTAGACACTGCGGGAGTGTTGACACTATGGGAGTGTTGACACTGATTGTGGGAATGTAGACACTGTGGAAGTGTAGACACTGTGGGAGTGTAGACACTGTGGGAGTGTTGACACTGTGAGAGTGTAGACAGTGTGGGAGTGTAGATACTGATTGTGGGTGTGTAGACACTGTGGGAGTGTAGATACTGATTGTGGGAGTGTAGACACTGTGGGAGTGTTGACACTGTGGGAGTGTAGATACTGATTGTGGGAGTGTTGACACTGTGGGAGTGTAAATACTGATTGTGGGAGTGTAGATACTGATTGTGGGAGTGTAGACACTGATTGTGGGAGTGTAGACACTGTGGAAATGTAGACATTGATTGTGGGAATGTAGACACTGCGGGAGTGTTGACACTATGGGAGTGTCACTGATTGTGGGAATGTAGACACTGTGGGAGTGTAGACACTGTGGGAATGTAGACACTGTGGGAGTGTAGACACTGATTGTGGGAATGTAGACACTGTGGGAGTGTAGACACTGTGGAAATGTAGACATTGATTGTGGGAATGTAGACACTGCGGGAGTGTTGACACTATCGGAGTGTCACTGATTGTGGGAATGTAGACACTGTGGGAGTGTAGACACTGATTGTGGGAATGTAGACACTGTGGGAGTGTAGACACTGATTGTGGGAATGTAGACACTGTGGGAGTGTTGACATTGTCTGACATTAACACTCCCAGTTCCTTCATTAAGTTTTCCGTAACGGAGTAATTGAAGTTTGTCCTTACTTAAATTATATTGTTTCCATAGTCCATCGGGAAAATTAGTTAATATCTGCTTGGAATTTTACTGTGTTATCAATGGATGATACTCTCACGCAGATTCTTGTATTGTCTCCACAACAAGACACGGTGCTATGGTTTACAAGATTGTCTGTCTGACGTGAAGATGAGGAACAGGATGGGGCTAAGTATAGTGTGGAACAGAGCTTTTCACTGTGCCAGCCTCCTACTTAACTTTTGTTTACCAGTACTCTGCATTCTCTAGTTAGAAGGTTGAAAATCCATATGCCCGTTTTCCAGATATTCTTTTAGCACCCATTTTGTGCACTGTTACACCATGATCGCATTAGCCGAAGGCTTCTGCATTCTGTTTGTCATCCAGTGCATCCAAGATTCTGTCATAGTGGTCCAGTATTTGCGAGAGGCAAGAGTAACCTGCTTTAAATTCATGTTGCAATAGGTTGTGCAGTTGTTGGCACTTCAAATGGCTAGCGATCATGCTTCTAAGAAAATCTTGCAAAGATTTTTTTATTGTAGGACATTACAGCTGTCTATTTATGATTCTTAGTAGCTATTGCTTTGCTGCCATGTTCGTGGAGTGGGACTACATTAGTAATTTTTCGTGACTGTGGGATAAGACCCGTGTCCAGGCTCCCTCTCTCTAGCATTAAGTCACGTGAAAGGTTTCTTTTTGCAGTTCTTGACGAACACGGAGTTCAGTTAGTCTGGCCCTTGAGCAGAGTGCATAGACATGTTTGTAATTTTTGTTTCAAATTCCAGTGGAGTTAGGGTTATGTCAGAAATTTGACATTGACAAGGTTTTAAGGCTAGTTAGTGAAAAATAATTCAGTAGGCACTGAAAGTGGGGCAGTTGGCACTGAAAGTGGGAAAGTAGGCACTGAAAGTGGGACATTTGGCACTGAAAGTGGGACAGTAGGCACTGAAAGTAGGGCAATAGGCAATGAAAGTGGGGCAATAGGCAATGAAAGTGGGGCAATAGGCACTGAAAGTGAGACACTAGGCATTGAAAGTGGGACACTAGGCACTGAAAGTGGGGCAGAATACACCGAAAGTTTGACAGTAGGCATTGAACGTCTAACAGTAGGCACTGAAAGTGCTACAGTAGGCAATGAAATTCTGACTGTAGGCAGTGAACATTGGACAGTAGGCACTGAACTGGGACACAAGGCACTGAAAGTCTGACAGTATGCCCTGGAAGTCTGACAGTAGGCACTGAAAGTGGGACAGACAATGAAAGTCTGACAGAAGGCGAAGAAAGTTGGGCAGTAGGCACTTATAAGGGAATCATTAGGTAATTATAAGGGGAGTCAGTATATACTTGGTGGGCGTCGAGAGGAGATATGAGGTTAGTGCTGGAAAGAGAGAGAGAGAGAGAAGAGAGAGAGAGAGAGAGAGAGAGAGAGAGAGAGAGAGAGAGCGATGAAGGGAATGAAGTTGATATTCTTGGGGTGAAGAACAAAGCGTCACAGTACTGTGCCTGGAACAATACACAAATGGCCCGCAAATGGGAGAACGAAACTTATGACGTTTTGGTCCGTTTTGGACCATTAAGTCACATGAAATTTTGACTCAAAATTGACTATGAAGAACCACGTTGTAAATCTTGCAAACAAAGCTGCCAGGAAGCTTACAGCACTTAGACGTATCTCGTATCTGCTCGATAATAGAGATTGCAAGATTCTGTACGAGGCACAATTACGCTCGCACCTTGAGTATGCTCCACTTTCTTGGACTGCCTGCTCCCCCACCCCACTGTCTTATCTGCGACATGACAGAATAGAGAACAGAGCAAGATGGCTCATCTCCCGCCTGGACACAGCCTGGACAGATCTGTCATTTCAGCAGATCTTTCAATACCAGAGGGATGTGGGTGGCCTTACTGTTATATACATGATCACCATTGTTCAAAGTACCACACTTGTCTCTATTCCGAGGACAGCGAATAGTGAGCTTCTACACAACAAGACGGGTAGCAAAAAGCAACTATACCCTGACTGTAACCTTCTCCACAACATCACTTCATCTGAGATCATTTTTTCCCATGATGACTCGAGTCCGGAACATGTTCGCACAACACAATGACACCAGTCAAAGATATTCAGATGATCAAATAAAATTTCTGGCACAAAGATGACTCCAACTTCATCCTGTTCCCTATTTGTTTGTCTCATAAAAATATGCCTTTAAAATTAGCTGATATAGCTTGTAAATAAAGCTACTTATACCCTGTGAAAAAAAAAGAGGGAGACTGAAATGGAGATTGTTTTGGTGATGCAGAGAGAGAGAGAGAGAGAGAGAGAGAGAGAGAGAGAGAGAGAGAGAGAGAGAGAGAGCCAGTCTATCAGCATCCTGTCGGCCAACATTAGAGGTTTCATTACTAATGTTGGAGAGCTCACACATAGCTTTGTGAACACTCGACGTCCCGACATGATAGCTGTTGTTGAAACATTTTTGGATGACAGGACTCCAGAAAATTTTGCAAGAATTGCTGGCTACACCTCATGGATGAGAAGAGACAGGCAAGGGCAAGGAGGTGGTGTTGCTGTGTGCTTCTCTAAAAGTGTTCATGCCCAGCACATAGATGTTGCCACCCCTACACATCTTGAAATGATGTTCTTCAAGCTCTGTATAAACACTAGTACCTCTGTACTATCATGTGCAATGTACAGACCTCAGTGGCAACACGCAGACCCTATCAACTTCCTAATGGAAAATATTGACTCCCTTCTGCTACAACACAACTGTCAACATATTATAATTGTTGGTGACCTCAACCAGACACCTTATACAGAGGGACTTTGATGACCTTCTTGCAGTGTTGTGACATGAGAAACTTTGTTGATTTCCCTACTCATATCTCTGGCTCCTCCCTTGACCCAGTAGTGAGTGATCTGGCAGAAGGCATAGTCACTTGTCAACCCTCGGCTACGTTGGATCGTCTGACCACAAGGCTGTTTTTACCACACTTAAGATCCCAACAGAACGAGGTGAGGAGTCCACACGCACAACCTGGCTATGGGAAAGAGGTAATTGGCCAGCCCTTTGCTCTGAGCTCGCCACCACCGACTGAATGCTCTCCTCCAGGGGGATGTTGACAACCAAGTGAAAGCCTTCACTGGACACATCCTTAATCTGCAACAAGAACACATTCCTCACCGGCAATATGTGACAAAGCCTACAGATCAGCCTTGGTTTGGCTTTCGTTGTAGAGAGGCTGCTACTGCTAGTACAAAGCATGGCGAAGGTATAAAAGACATCCTACCAACCCATAACAGGAACTTGCACATGCAAGCCTGTAGGCAATATGGGTGATGTTCAAAAGTGGGCATTGCTAAATGGGAGGTGGACACTAAAAAAAAGTTAGCATTCCAGGTGGGTAGGCTCCAAAACTGGTGGTCCCTGGTCAAGGACAGACAAGGGTTATCTGCCCGATGAACTTATTCCCACCTCTAAACGACGGATGGGGCCACCCTTTTTTTCTAGTAGTCAAAAAGAAGGCGGACCCCTTTGCTGAACACTTTGCTACCCAAAATTTTAAGTTCCTATCCAGCAAAAGGCCCTCCTTGGTAGTGCAAGAAACGTGTCAAAACTGTCAGTGGTGACAAAAAGGGCGGGAGGAGGTGCATTTCCCCTTCTTAAATCACTTGACCAAGAAAAGGCTGTGGGCCCAGACAAGTTAGCCCAAGATTTTTGGGGAAGATGTGCAGACCACTAGCAGCACCCTAACTCGCATTTTAAACACTGCCATACAGTTAAATGGCCCCTCCATGGAAAGAGGCAAAGTGTCCCTGTTCACAAAAAAAGAGCAGAGAAAAGAAATCACAACAAACAGCCGGTCACCCTGCAACACTGGAAGATCCTTGAGACAATTATCTCAAGAAAAATGACAGTTTTTTTTTGACACCACCACATTTTGTGATCGCAATATGCTTGGAAAGGTTACTCTGCTGGATTTTTTTTTAAAAAACCTTCCACTAAGGGGCACCAGTCACTGGATGAATCCCAAAGTCAGCGGTGGTTGCACGGGACTTTGCGGGCGCTTTGACCGGGTGGGCACCAGGCCTCTTAGAAAAATTTCAAGCACTGGGAATTGCAGGCTTACGCTATGTCCCTCATTGATTCCCCTTCAGGGTAGATCTTCAAAGTTAGTCCTCAATGGAACAATAGAAGGATCCTTTGGGGGCAAGCTTCCAAAAGGAAGCGTGCGGGTCCACTTTATGGAATGTCTACTTCAACGACCTTCTTCATCTCACCCCAGAATCAAATGCATAGCAGAGACTGACACGACATTAAACTTACCAAAGGGGAAAAAATGCCAGTGCCTAGCTACATCAATCCCAGCGAAACTATATCAGCTTGGGGAAATAGAGGCAATAACATTTCCCCCCTGAGAAAACGCAATGATGTCGTCTCTAGGCACATAAGGTAAAGCGGGGGTTTAGGAAGGAGGAAAGGGACGATGTTTGGGACCGGAGAAGAATTGTATCCTTTTGGGGGGAAATTTGACTCCAAAACTAACCATGAAAACCCGTTGTAAATCTTGCAACAAGGCAGCCAGGGAACTTTTTCAGAAATTCGCCGTATCTCGCATCCTTACAGTAGGGGTTTCAAGATCCGTACGAGGCACAAGTACGCTCACAAAACCTTGATATGCTCCACTTTCTTGGTTTTTCCTGCCCCCCCCTCATCTGCGACTGCTTGACAGAGTAAGAACAGGCAAGAGGGCTCACCTCCCCCGGCCCACCTGGAGAATCTGTCATTTCAGCAGAGCCTCAACATAGAGGGATGTGGTGCCTTACTGTTATGTACAATAGGCCAATATTGTCAAAATACCACACTTGGATCCACTTCGAGGACAGCGTGAAACAAGTTTTTATGCCACAAGACGGGAGAAAGCAGCAACTTCACTCTGGCTGTACCCTTCTCCAGAACATCACTCCAATCTGAGATAATACATACCCAGGATGACTTCGAGTATGGAACACATTCGTACAGCATAATGAGTCAACGAGATAAAGTCAGTTGATCAAATGTAAATGCTGGCCACAGATGGTCCCAACTTCATCCTGTCCCATTTTTATGATTCTCATAACAATGAATATGCTTTCAAATGAGGTGATGTAGGTAACAGCTCTTAGCTTGCCAATAAAGTTAGGAATCATTAACCTGTAATATAGCTGTCAATAAAGCTAGGGATCCTTAACCTTGTCAAACCCTGTGTAAAAAAAAAAAAAAAGAGAGAGAGAGAGAGAAAGGTTGAAAGAGGAAGGTATGATGGTGTTGATTGACAAAGGGAGATATGAGGATGGTATTGGAGTGAGGAAGATTTGAGTGTGGTGGTTCAGAGAGGGATATATGAGGGTGGTGGTGGAGAGAGGGAGATATGAGGGTGGTGGTGAACCGAGATGCATATTGATGGTGATGGTAAGTAATGGATAATGGTGTAGAAGGAAGATATAGCTTTGCGTTCGAGACGTGAGAGAGAACATGGAGGTTGTTGGTGGTGAAGGAGTGGTGGATGGAGAGAGAGGTAAATATGAGAGTGGGTGGAGAGAGAGGTAAATATGAGAAATGTGGTGGAGAGAGAGGTAATATGAGAGGGTGTGGAGAAAGGTAAATATGAGAGTGTGGTGAGAGAGAGGTAAATGTGAGAGTGTGGTGGAGAGAGAGGTAAATATGAGAGTGGTGGTGGAGAGAGAGGTAAATATGAGAGTGGTGGTGGAGAGAGAGGTAAATATGAGAGTGGTGTTGGAGAGAGAGGTAAATATGAGAGTGGTGGTGGAGAGAGAGGTAAATATGAGAGTGGTGGTGGAGAGAGAGGTAAATATGAGAGTGGTGGTGGATAGAGAGGTAAATATGAGAGTGGTGATGGAGAGAGAGGTAAATATGAGAGTGGTGGTGGAGAGAGAGTAGGTAAATATGAGAGTGGTGGTGGAGAGAGAGGTAAATATGAGAGTTGGGGGGGGAGAGAGAGGAAGATGTGGAGGTTGTGGGAGAGAGTAGAGAGAGAGAGAGAGAGGAGAGAGAATGAAGGAGTTAGGTGAGAGAGGGGGAGATACAAGTGTGGTAGTAAACAGAGATATGAAAATAGTGGTAGAGAGGCGAGATGAGATGGTGGTGGTTTGGGTGGAGGGAGAGATTGTGGTAGTTCCGATGGAGAAGGAAGAGATGGTGGTGGTTCTGGTGGAGAGAGAGGGAGAGATGGTAGTAGTTCTGGTTGGGAGAGAGGGAGAGATGGTGGTAGTTCTGGTGGAGAGAGAGGAGAGATAGGGTAGTTCTGGTGGAGAGAGAGGGAGAGATGGTGATGGTTCTGGTGGAAGAGTGAGAAGAGAGATGTGGTGGCTCTGGTGGAGAGAGAGAGGAGAGATGGTGTGGTTCGGTGGAGAGAGGGAGAGATGGTGGTTCTGGTGGAGAGAGGGAGAGTTGGTGGTGGTTCTGGTGGAGAGAGGGAGAGTTGGTGGGGGTTTTCTGGTAGGAGAGGGGAGAGATGGTGGTTTTTCTGGAGAGGGAGAGATGGTGGTGGTTCTGGTGGAGAGAGGGAGAGATGGTGGTGGTTCTGGTGGAGAGGGAGAGATGGTGGTGGTTGTGGTGTTGTGAGAGAGGGAGAGAGGTGGTGGTTTCTGGTGGAGAGAGGGAGAGATGGTGGTGTTTTGGTGGATGAGAGCGAGAGATGGTGTTGGTTCTGGTGGACAGAGGAGGAGAGATGTGTGGGTTCTGGTGGAGAGAGAGAGGGAGAGATGGTGGTGGTTCTGGTGGAGAGATAGAAGGGAGAGATGGTGGTGGTTCTGTGGAGAGAGGGAGAGTTTGGTGGTGGTTGTGGAGAGAGGGAGAGATGGTGGTGTTGTGGTGGAGAGAGAGGAGGAGATGGTGGTGGTTGTGGTGGAGAGAGAGGGAGAGAAGGTGGTGGTTTCTGGTGGAAGAGGGAGAGATGTGGTGGTTCTGGAGAGAGGGAGAGATGGTGGTGGTTCTGGTGGAGAGGGAGAGAATGGTGGTGGTTATGGGGGAGAGAGAGAGGAGAATGGTGGTGGTTCTGTGGAAAGAGAGGAGGAGAGATGGTGGTGGTTCTGGTGGAGACAGGGAGAGATGGTGGTGGTTCTGGTGGAGAGGGAGAGATGTGGTGGTTGTGGTGTTGTGAGAGGGAGAGATGGTGGTGGATGTGGAGAGGAGGGAGAGATGGGTGGTGGTTCTGGTGGAGAGGAGAATGGGTGTTCTGGTGGAGAGAAGGGGGGATGGTGGGGTTTTGTGGTGGAGAGGGGAGAGATGGTGGTGGTTGGGGTGGGAGAGAGGGAGGATGGTAGTGGTTTGTGGAGAGAGAGGAGAGATGGTGGTGGTTCTGGTGAGAGAGGGAGAATTTGGTTGGTTCTGGAGAGAGGAGAGATGGGGGTTTGGTTCTGTGGAGAGGAAAGATGGCGGTGTTCTGTGAGAGAGAGAAGAAGATGGTTGTGGTTCTGGTGGAGAGAGAGGAGGAGAGATGGTGGTGGTTTCTGTGGAGGAGAGAAGGAGAGATGATGGAAGTTTTTGGGGGGATGTTTTTCTTAAAAATTTTTTT
>NW_026472002.1:0-12053 GCF_026875155.1 Cherax quadricarinatus | reverse complement strand
CTGTGTATGTAGCCAGTAGGTATACACCTGGGATGTAGTCCGCCTGGTACTACAAATACGTAAATACAGTGGAACTTCTACTTGCTAGCGCATACACGTGCGAGTTTTTCCAAATACAAGCAGTTGATGGGTTGGTTTTTTTGCTTCCATACGCGAGCAAAATTTCCATAAGCGAGCAAACCTCAAGGCAGGTTCCTTGATGCTGGTGAGGGGCTCTTGCTCTTGATCTAGGGAATTGTATCTCGTTTGTTGGACTATCTTATTGAAACTTAGGCAATGTATGATGGAAAGATGCTTCTTAACGTTTACCAAAAATGAAAGAAATCGGAGAATAAATACAGTGGACCCTCGACTAACGCTATTAATCCGTTCCTGAGAGCTCATTGTTAGTCAAAATTATCGTTAGTCAAGTTAATTTTCCCCATAAGAAATAATGGAAATCAAATTAATCTGTGCAGGACATCCCAAAGTATGAAAAAAATTGTTTTAACCACATGAAATATTAATTTTAATACACACAAACTCAAGAAGACATGCACAGTTACATGACACTTACCTTTATTGAAGATCTGGTGATGATTGATGGGATGGAAGGAGGGGAGAGTGTTGATGGTCTTAGTGTTTAGAAGGGGAATCCCCTTCCATTAGGACTTGAGGTGGCAAGCCCTTTTCTGGGGTTACTTTCCTTTTCTTTTAATGCCACTAGAACCAGCTTGAGAGTCACTGGACCTCTGTCGCACAACATGGTGACTTATTTGCAGGTGCAATCACTACAAACGCTGTGATAATATGAAATGTTCCAATTGTATGTTTGGATGGGACCATGGTGGCTGGCTGGCTTGTAAACACTGGCACCCACGGGACAAGGCTCGCTCAGGCCAAAGTGGACGCATCTCGAACGGAACAAATAGCGTTGGTGGGGTTTTTTAGCGCTAGTCGAGGCAAAATTTTTGCCTTAAAATGTATCGCTAGTCGGATTTAGCGTTAGACGATGCCAAAGTTGGTCGAGGGTCCACTGTATTGGAGTTCACTTCTCAGCAATTAGCTACCCCTTAGCGGTATTTTCGTATGGTTTTTATGGTTGTACTATTCTCGTTTTTTTGGTCTCATTTGATAGAATGGAAGATATATTACAGAAATTGATATGATTTTGATTGCTTTCACGATGAAAAGTACCTTGAGATTGAGCTCAACGAGGGAGAAATATTCGTTTTCTTGACTATGTTCAAGAGTAAACAAATGACATCACTGTCCATTCCAATATGCAGTCATGAATGGATTGACATTATTTATACAATTATTGCAATAAGGCATAACAGTAAATCTTATATTTTTTGTGTGAATAAAAATTACAAATTATTTATATTGCTTATATTATTTATATTATTTGTTTATATTATTATTTACATTATTTTGGGTCACCCTGCCTCAGTGGGAGACGGCCGACTTGTTGAAAAAAAAAAAATAAAATAATATGTATAATAATAATACATATAATATTATTATTACGTATTATTATCACACTGGCCGATTCCCACCAAGGCAGGGTGGCCCGAAAAAGAAAAACTTTCACCATCATTCCCCCCTTAAATGTCTTGCCAGAAGGGTGTTTTACTCAACATTTTTTTAACTGAAAAACATTAACACCCCCCCTTCAAAATTGCGGGGCACTGTATTTCCCCTTTCTATAATATAATAATATATTTTTAATAAAAAAAATACCTATAATAATAATACAGGGGCCCCCCCGGCATAACCGATGGCCCCCAAAAAGGGTTTTAACCCGGGCATACCGCTTGTTTTAATAAAAAATTTTGCCTCCCCTTCCCGTTTTAAAAACCCGTCCCCCGTTTTTCTTTCTGAGACGGGGTCCAATGTGCGCCCTCAGCCCCCTCACATGTGCCGCCCGTCCCATTTTTTACCCACAGCCTCCCCCGGTAACACCCAAAAGCTTTAAAAATTCTGTTTTTTCCCCCTTTATTATTACAGGGTTTTCGGTGGTTTGTTTTTTGGAAAAATTTAAAGGGGCCAGGGGCCCCCAAGAAAGCTTTAGTCCCAACCCTCCCCACCAATAAGGGTGAAAATTTCCAATAAAAAGAAAAAAGAGATCATTGTAAGTTTGAAAGGGGAGGGGTTTTTCGCCGCCCTGGTCAGGTTGTAAAAGAAACCCCAATAAAAACCATCGCTACTATTGTGGGAAACCAGAAAGGCAATAAAGGGAAGCTGTTCTTGCCAAAGGTTTAAGGGTTTTTTCCGAAACAAAAAATCGCAAGTGATGGAAGATGTTGGGGGACTTTTATTGGGGGGGGGATAAATGAAAAAACCCCTAGAGGGAAGCCTTTTCTCTCAAGGATCATAAGGGGAAAAGGCTAGGAATTTTGCACCCCAGGTTTTAATTAAAAAAATGCCTGAAACCCCTGGGTTGCGGATTTTGAGTGAATTTAAGGCCAGAAAAGGTTGGTTTGGGGAGATTTAAAAAAGCGTTTTTGGATAAAATAGTGTGAAAAGGCAGGGTTTGAGGCTGCCAGTTCGGACCAAAAAAGCGGCTGTAAAAAATGTGCATGAATTCAAGGATTCATAGAGACTAAAGGGAAACAAAAACCCTGAAACAAGTGTTTAATTGTGATAAAAACGGGCCCCTTTTTTGGGAGAAGAAAATCCCAAAGCAGGCCCTTTTTTTATCAGGGGGGAAAAAGGCACCCCCAGGACAAAAGGCCTATAAAAAGCGGCTTACTTTGTTGATGTGTTCCAATGCTAGTGGTGATTGCAAAGTTAAGCCTTTATTAGTGTATCACTCTGAAACTCCCAGACCGTTCAGGCAAAAGAATGTCCTCAAGGAGAATTTGTGTGTGCTGTGGAGGGCAAACAGTAAGGCATGGGTCACTAGGGACTTTTTCTATAACTGGTTACACCATGCATTTGCCCCCAATGTGAAAGACTACCTAACTGAAAAGAAATTAGTACTTAAGTGCCTCCTGGTGTTAGATACAATGGCCTGGTCATCCTTAAGGCGTGGAGAGCGACGTTATGGGGACTGAAAAGCATTAAGGTGAAGTTTTTAGCCTCCTAATACCACTCCTCTTTCCTGCAGCCATGGACAGCAGGTTATTGCAAAACTTCAAAGAAAACTGTTCACAAAAGCTCTGTTTTGAAAGGTGCTTTGTAGTGACCTCAGGAAACTCAATTGACCTCTAAAGAGAGTTTTGGAGAGAGCACTTTATATCCTCAATTGTTGGTAAACCTTATTGGTAAGGTTGGGAGGGAGTGACTTAGAAGACCTTTGAACTCTGCTTGAGATTACTGTGGCCTGCAATGTGTAGACAAAAGGGATTTTGAAGGGTTTTGAGGGCTGACCCTGTGAGGAATTATGCCAGTTGAGGAATCCATTGTGGCATTGGGAAACGTTCTTGGGGTTGAGGTTAGCGGGGTGATGAGGAAGAGTTGGTGGAGGAGGACAATGAAGAACTTATCCACTGATGAGCTGATAGATCAAACATTCAAGAGCAAGAGGCTGACCTGAGAAAACTGGTTCAGAGGAGGGGAGGAAGAAATTGAGAAGTTTGCCAACTACAAAGATTAAGGATATCTGTGGAATGTGGCTGAAAGTGCAAACCTTTTGGATGAGTATCACCCTCAACAGCTATTGCAAAGCCGTGCTGGTGATTATTACACGACAGTGTTGTGAAAACACTTTAGGGATGTCAATAAAGGAACGAGAGGTTACAGGCCAACTATGGATCAGATATGTTGTGCGAAAGAAGTCAGTGACTCTGAAGTGGTCCTTGTGGCATTAAAGAAGATAGGGAAGTTACCCCAGAAAAGGACTTGTACACCTCAAGTCTTAAATGGAGGGGAATTCTCCTTTAAACACCTAACACTCTATTCCCCTCCTCCCATTCCCATCGTCATCACCAGATCTTCAATAAAAGTAAGTGTCATGTAATGTGTGCATGCGGTTTTCAGTTTGTGTGTTTTAAATTAACCATTTCATGTGGTAAAAATGTTTTTTTCATACTTTTGGGTCTTCTTTGCACGGATTAATTGATTTCCATTATTTCTTATGGGTGAATATTAATTCGCATACCGTGTATTTCGCATAACAATGACCCCTCTTGCCATACGGATTTAAAAATCGGTATGCGGGGTCCACTGTTTTTCATACCTCACCTATTGCTATCTGTGCTTGGTGGTCAACTGCAGAACACCTAAAGCTATAATAACCCCAACAAAAAAGCCGCATGGTAAGTAATAATCACTAAATCCCTTCCCTGGGCAAACACCCCCCCCCCCATCTTCATAGATCTAAAACTTACTCCCCTGTTAGTTACTCCCACATCTTTCTACTGTGCCATCTAAATCTATCAGGACCTTAAATTCCAATAGAACTTGACCTAAAACCACTTTTCTTGATAGTTGTGACAGAACCACAGGCACAACCACCAGACACCAAAAACTCTATACATTCAGGGTCCGGACTAATCCTTTACAAAAATTCATTGTATGTCAAGGCCCTAAATTCTGGAACACCCTACTGAAAATTCCAATAATGCAGACACATTTCATCACCTTCAAAACTACCTTCAGAAAAAATTTTCGTATCTCCCGGATACACCCTGTCAAACTTATAATACGATTACCACCTGGTGGTTCACAATTACACGCACTTCACCCATTTGGACAAAACAGAAATATCAATCTCAAATCTCAAAATATGAATCTTAAACTAGTCAAAGTTGGTTGTGATACTCCAATAACTTGAAACAATATATTGTGCCAAAACAAAAGCATTCACATGCTAAAAGTCAAAACTGTTTTTAGTCACTTAGCCATAATACCAATTATCTCACTATTCTGTAACCAAATTTTAACCTAAGTCTGCCGAAATGCCTAGCCATGATAGGCGTTCTAGTGGTTACACTCTGTAATTATTATTTTAATACATGTAAACCAACAATAACAAATTCTGGATTAACTAAGCATTGTAATACTTATAGAGAATAAAGTTAGATTTGAATTTTGAAATTTTGATATAATAATTATTATTATTATTTTACCCCCCCCCCCCCCCCCTCACCCTCCCCCCCCTACCCCCCACCACCTTCACCCTCCCCCCCCCCCCCCCCCCCCCCCCCCAACCACCCCCCACCCCCACCCCCCCCCCCCCCCCGCCATTTATTATTATTAGTATTATTATTAATTATTATTATTAGTATTATTATTATTAATAAAAAGCACTGAAACCCGCTAAGGGTGTGAATTGCTATATATAGATTAAGGCATACGAAAAGAATATTTTTCACAAGTTACCCACCGTGTTTGACTAGGAGTCAACGTAATTCTTCCGACACTACCTACACAGCTACTTTGTAAACAAGTCTCTATTTACATCAATTTTTTATTCTGTGAGTGTATGTATTCATGTTTTTATGCTATGTAATTGGAGTTTTCATATATAATTGTGAGGAAAATTCCATAGATGGATTATGAAAATGGCTATTTGATGTAAAATAGGACATTTAGTGTACCCAAGAGTGATTATTATTAAGTAGTATTGGGGCGTCATGAGTAGAGAGAGACTTAAGTGATTTTAATGTGTACCTGCACACCAGCACAGTGTGTAAGTCTATTTAAGTAAAGGTTTACACTTAAAGTATAATTATTCAGATAGTACATATAAAATATGCAGTAACTTTAAAACACTTGAATTTTGGAAAGTTTTCCCGGACTTAACAGATGTGGTCACGGAAAATGTAAACAAACAGTGGGGGGCACCCGTATTGATAGACCGCTTGCACCGTATAGCAAATTTTGGTCATATTTGACCATTGCCGTATTAGCAGAATGCGTAAAGGCGAAAACGCCGTAAGCAGGGCCTTACTGTATCCGGAAACAAAAAAATCGACTGAGCAACTGTCATGTCCGAAAAACTCCTTTTGGTGGGGCACTGATAATAAGCCGATGGTTCCATTTTGTATATGTGTTGTACATGCATGTTTAGTGTGTATAAAGTGTAAGTAGAAGTACAAAGATACAGGTAGACCCTCGGGTATGCCTTTATACGTTCAGGAGTGCTTAGCCTTGAGCCTAATGAATATCTCATATGAAATTTAAGTGGGACCTCGGCCAACGGATTAAATCCGTTCTGAGAGCTAGCCGTTGTTGATTGTGCCGTTGGGTCGAATAATTTTCCCCCATAAAGAAATAAATGGAAATCCCATTAAATATGTTTTCCAGGACAGCCTAAAGTATTAAAATATAATTTTTTTTCTACATGATATATACATTTCCTACACAGAAAACAATAGAGATGCACAATACATACATAAATAAATATTAAAATGACACTTAACCTTTATGAAGTAGTATTGACGAGTGATGAGCACTTCCCTTGAACACTCTGGATTTTCAGAGTGTACATGAGTAAAGGCTTTCACTTTTGCAATCCCCACTCAGCATTACAACAAAACTTATGTTGTGTCTGGAAATGCCTTTTCCTCCTGTGTATGTAGGTCCATGTTTGGCATTTTCTTCCTGAACAGGCCTGTTTACGTCACAATTTGAAACACTTGTTGGGGTTGGAAGTTTTCAGACGTCACAATGCTTATCACATCTGTGTATGCCCTATGATTTCTTAAATCTCTCAATCAACCTTTGCTGGCTTTAAAATAATTTTTTTCACCAATTATGTGTACTTACTACAGGCATTTTTCCTATTCACTGGGTGTTAGTCGACTGGTGTGGGTCGCATCGGGGGACAAGATTATGGACCCCAAAGGTAATATGTTAGACAGTCCTGATGATGCACTGACTTTCTTGGGTTTTCTGCGTGCTACCCTCTGGTGTTAATTGTTTCTTGGTATTCTCGGGTAATCCACACCAACATTTGAATCGTGGGGTTCGAAAGGAGATAACGAGGGTTGAAAGATATACACACTTGTTGGATGGTAACAATATTATTGCAGAATGTGGAGAAAGGGGAGCCCAACCTGCCGTGTGGTGCCTGGTAGACCTCTGCCGTGGACTGGAGAGCGAGGTCTCTAGTGCATCCCCACTCACCCCTGCCGACATCCATGATATCATACAAAACAGTCACTAGGCCCAGCAATGGGGTCGTGTATGTAAAAACATATGGAGGTTCTATGATTACTACAGATAAGCTATACAACACCATGTAGGAGATCAGCATAACTATGGCTGACAGAGCGGTCAGGTTACGTATGTGGTCTCGACATACAATACTTACACTTATAAGGCTGAAAGGCAGTGGGCTCGGGTGATTCTATAACAATAACAAAGGTCTATGGTAAACTTAGAAACTAATGGATGGTATTCATAATGGATGTTTAATACTGGATTTTTAAACTTATGTGTTTTAAACATAATGCATTATTTTTTTATTTATTTATTTAGTATATTGAGCATACATACAGAGGTACAAAAAAATAAGGTAATGTGCAGAATGCCAAAGCCACTTGTATGCTTAGCATTACGGGTGGCTTTTAAAAATTATCTTTAGATTAAAACTAAGCACAATGATGAAATCAGTGATAAAAATTATTGTAAACAGATAACAATTAAAGATACAAATGAGTATCTACAAAGACAGTTTCATATGGTTGCATGCATTTGCGGTGACATTCAGTCGAATGGAGTTTTCTTGTTAGGTAGTGTTTTTAATAAAATAACTAATGTTAGATTGGGTCTTTGGGTTAATCATGTATGGGATATATTGTGAGAAACATTTAAGTATACAATTTACAGTGGACCCCCGCATAACGATGGCAAATCACCATTAGCGTTTATTTCCGCCATCCGCTTTACTTTAAATCGCAAAATTTTTTGCCGCGATTCCGATTAAACCCGTCCGATTTTCGTTCGAGAGCAGTCCAAGGTGGCGCCTCAGGCAGCTCACATGTTTGGTGCCGCCCGTGCCTTGTTTACCAGCAAGACTCCGCGGGAACATCCAAGCATACACTCGGATATTTCGTATTTTTACAGTGTTTTCGGTGCTGTTTCTGGAAAAATATGTGGACCATGGGCCCCCAAGAAAAGCTGTTCTTTGTGCCAACCGTAACAAATATGGTTATGACTTCCCATTGAAATGTAGAAAGAGTATCATTGATAAGTATGTAGTGGAGTGCGTTTCCCGACCTTGTCAGTTGTACAAGATACCCCAATAAACCACCGCTACTTATTTGTGGGCACCAAAAAAGACAATCAAGGAAAGCTGTTCTTGCCAATGTTTAACAGTGTTTCGAAACAAAGATCGCAAGTGATGGATGATGTGAGAGAACTTTATTGGTGTGGATAAATGAAAAACAGCTAAGGCAGGCGATAGCGTCTCTCAAGCGATCATATGTGAAAAGGCTTTGGAAGTTGATGAGGATTTAATTAAAAAAAATGCCTGCAACTAGAGTGATGTGAGTGAATTTAAAGGCCAGCAATGGTTGGTTTGAGAGATTTAAGAAGCGTAGTTGGGCATCATAGTGTAGATAAGGCATGGATGAGGCTGCCAGTTCGGACCACAAAGCGGCTGAAAATATGTGCAGGAATCAGGAAGTACAAGAATACTGAAGGATCTGAAAACCTGAACAAGTGTTTAATTGTGATGAATTCAGGCTGTTCTGGAAAGAAATGCCAAGCAGGAAACCTACTTTACTCAGGAGGGAAAAGGCACTCCCAGGACATAAGCCTATGAAAGACAGGTTATCATCTCATGGGTGCCTATTGCTACCTGTGATTGCCAAGTGAAGCCTTTATTAGTGATCACTCTGAAACTCCCAGGAGCGTTCAGGCAAAAGAATTTCCTCAAGGATAATTTGTGTGTGCTGTGGAGGGCAAACAGTAGGCTTGGGTCACTAGGGAATTTTTCTATAACTGGTTACACCATGCATTTGCCCCCAATTGTGGAAAGCTTACCTAACTGTTATGAACTTAGAAACTTAAGTGCCTCTGGTGTTAGACAATGGCCCCTTGTCATCCTACAGACGTGGCAGAGCGGACTTTGATGGGGACATGAGCTTCATTAAGGTGAAGTTTTTGCCTCTAATACACTCCTCTCCTGCAAGCCAGGACCAGCAGGTTATTTCCAACTTCAGAAACTGTACACAAAAGCTCTGTTTGAAAAGGTGCTTTGTATGACCTCAGTAATCAACTGACTCTAAGAGGTTTTGGAGAGATCACTTTAATATCCTCAATTGTGTTAACCTTATAGGTAAGGTTGGGAGGAAGTGACTAAGCGGACCTTGTACCTCTGCTTGAAGAAACTGTGGCCAGTATGTGTAGACAAAAGGGATTTTGGAAGGGGTTTGAGGTAACTGAGAGGATTATGCCAGTGAGGAATCCATTGTGGCAATTGGGAAAGTCCTTGGGGTTGGAGGGTGTGGGGCGGAATGTGGAAAGTGTTGGTGGAGGAGGACAATGAAGAACTAACCACTTGAGGAGCTGATAGATCACTGCAAGAGCAAGAGGCCAGACTGGGGAAATGGTTCAGGAGGCTGGGGAGAGAGAATTTGAAGAATGGCCTACTACAAAGATAAGGAAATCTGTGCAAAGTGGCTGAAGTGCAAGTGCACCTTTATGGAAGAAAATCACCCCTCTCACCGCTATTTGCAAGCCGTGTTGGCAACCTGTACACTGACAATGTTGTGAAAAAACACTTTAGGGAGTGATAAAGGAAACGAGAGGTTGGTACAGGCCACTATGGAATGATATCTGTGGCGAAAAAGAAGTCCGTGACTCTGAAGCGTGGCCCCCTAGTGGCATTAAATGCAAGATGGAAGAAACCCCAGAAAAGGACTTGCTACCTCAGTCCTAGGGGAGGGGATTACCCTTCTAAAAACAGTAAGAAGTAATGCTCTCCCCTCCTCCCCCATCCATAATCATCCCAGATCTTCATTAAAAGTCAGTGTTATGTCAGTTTGCATTGCCTTTTTCAGTTTTTGTGTGTATTAATTTAATATTTCATGTGGTAAAAAATTTTTTTTTCTACTTTTGGGTGTCTTTGCACGGTATTAATTTTATTTCCCATTATTTCTTATGGGGAAAATTCATTCACATAACGATTATTTTGCATAACATACCCCTCTTGCACGGATTAAAATTCGTTAACCGGGGGGGGGTCCACTGTTAAGGTTCTGTTATTCAGTACTTATTTGGGTTTTCGGTGAGTAAGTGATCTTTGAGAAGAGGACTGAATTTATAAACAGGTAGTGTTTCTTTAATTATTTACAGGTAATGAATTTCCATGATTTTAGGGTTTTTATGTTGCATTGAATTTTGCATAGCGTGAGGTGGACTCGTAGGAACATCAAAGAGTGATCTGTGCCTGTGTTATGAGTCTGTGTTCTGTTGAGGTTGGCAAGGTAGGATGTTTGAGGGGGGTTAAATATTCCAGGTGTTAAGGGTTATTAGGTAATGTATTTAGGTGCAGTAATAAGTATGGATGTTTTGTATGATGAGTAGGTTTAGTGTTTTGAATTTTTGGTGGAGTGTGCTGCCTGTAGTGGGTATTTGTTATTCTTGGATCAGCCTTTTTTGTGGGTAAGTAGTGGTCTGAGATGGATTAATTGGTTGAGCCCCATGCACAAATTCCATAGGTGAGATAGGGGTAAATAAGGAGAGTGATATAGGGCCAGGAGGGTCTTTGACTGTGGAAACATTGTTAACGTATCTTCAAATAGTTGCCTGCGGTCTTGGATATTTTTTAGAAATTTGTTGTTTATGTGTATGAAATTTGAGTTTATTATTAGGTGGATTCCTAAGAATTTTTCCTTGTTAGCTTTGTGATAGGTGATTCGTTTTTCTTTATGTTAAGAGGGACATCTGTTAGCTCTGTTACCATTAACTGAATGATGTGGTTTTGTCAATGTTTAGTGTAAGTTTTTAGTCCTCATCATGGTTAGTTATTTTTCTGTATTTGTATTTACAGTATTGGCTAGCGTGACTGGGCTAGGGTGGGAGAAGACGTATGTAGTGTAGATGACTGGTTTTACGGAGAAACCGTCATATTGGATAAATTAGACACATGGCAACTCTTGGGTATCTTTATTGAGGATAACGTTTCGCCACACAGTGGTTCATCAAGTCCATACGTAGGAGAAACTTGAGAACAGGAGGAGATGAGGTAATCAGTCCCTTCAACTTGAGTCGTTTGTGTTCAAGTCCATCAATCTTGATTCTATTCAAGATTGATGGGACAGGTAGGTCATTTATTTGTTGGAGAAAGGAGATGCAGGGCCATAGGATGGAATGACGATCGATCTGTATTCAAGCACTCTTCGGATTCTGAGGAAGAATAAATACATATACAGTGGTCCCTCAATAATCGTAGTTCTCGAGAATGTTAAATTTTGAAATCAGAGGGATATTTTCGTATAAATATGGGCTCGCTACTCGTTGATTGACTCGCCAATAGTATTTGTTCATCTGGGACAGGTAAACACAGCCACGAGCCCGCCTTACACCCTATCCCTGCCCATTGTGCCATTGTTTATTCAAGTGAGGGATGATCCCACGAGTTCATACGTTATTTTTCATATTCCTTTCGATTATAGTTTTTGCCAACTGCTAAATAAGTCACCCATGGCTCCAAGGAATGCTATAGTTGCCGCCCCCCTTTGGTAAAGAATGTGGAGAAAAACCATATAATTAAGAAAATTGTTGTAGAAAATTATGAAGGTGTGTGGTGGTGAGTGGAAGCAGTGTGATAGTGGTTGATGGTGGTAGAGATGGTTTGTAGCAGTTGTAATAGTGGTAATTAGTTGTAATAGTGTTGGAATTACTGGTTCTTATATTAACTGAGGCTGGTCTATGGGTAGTTTCAAATTTTAGGTTGGATAAATGTTATAAGAGAGAGGGATTGGATTTGAGTTGGGACTTGCAAATGAGTGGTGAGTGTAATTTGAGTGGTGACGTTGAACTTGCTTTGAGTGGTGGAGTTGTACTTAGCTCAGTGGTGACGTGTACTTAGCTTTGAGTGGTGACGTTGTACTTAGCTCTGTGAAGTCATGTTTGTGTGCTCTTGAGTGGTGACCTGTACTTTGAGTGCTGAC
>NW_026472001.1:0-29314 GCF_026875155.1 Cherax quadricarinatus | reverse complement strand
TATCCTGCTGTACTCTCAACTGGCTATCCTGGCTGTACTCTCACTGGTGCTATCCTGCTGTACTCTCACATGGCTATCCTGCTGTTCTCTCACGGCTATCACGCGTACTCTCACTTGCTTCGTGCTGTAACTCTCACTGGCATCCTGCTGTACTCGCACTGGCTATCCTGCTGTACTCTCACTGGCTATCCTGCTGTACTTTCCAGTGGCTATCCTGCTGTATCTCTCAACTGGCTATCCTGTTTTTATTCTCACTGCTATCGCCTGCTGTAATCCTCACTGACAATCCTGCTGTAACTCTCAGTGGCTATCCTGCTGTACTCTCACTGGCTATCCTGCTGTACTCTCACTGGCTATCCTGCTTTGCTCTCACTGGCTATCCTGCTGTACTCTCACTGGCTATCCTGCTAGAACACTCACTAGCTATCCTCTGTACTCTCAATGGCTATGCCTTGCTGTACTCTCACTGGCTATCCTGCTGTACTCTAACTGGCTTCCTCCAGTACGCTCACTGGCTATCCTCTGTCTCTCCATGGCTATCCTGCTGTACTCTAACTGGCTATCCTGCAGTAATCTCACTGGCTATCCTGCTGTACTCTCACTAGCTATCCTGCTGTACTCTCACTGGCTATCCTGCTGTACTCTCACTAGCTATCCTCTGTACTCTTTTCACATTGCTATCCTGCTGTAACTCCTCACTGCTATCCTGCTGTACCTCACTGGCTATCCTGCTGTACTGCTCCACTGGCTATCCTGCTGTAACTCTCACGGGCAATCCTGCTGTACTCTCACTGGCTATCCTGCTGTACTCTCACTGGCTATCCTGCTGTACTCTCACTAGCTATCCTGCTGTACTCTCACTAGCCATCCTGCTGCACTCTCAAAGGCTACCTATCCTGCTGAACTCTCACTGCTATCCTGCTGCACTCTCACTGGCTATCCTGCTGTACTCTCACTTGCTATCCTGCTGTACTCTCACTGGCTATCCTGCTGTACTCTCACTTGCTATCCTGCTGTACTCTCACTGGCTATCCTGCTGTACTCTCACTGGCTATCCTGCTGTACTCTCACTAGCTTTCCTGCTCACTTCCTTCCACTGGCTATCCTGCTGTACTCTCACCTGCTTATCCTGCGATTCTCGCTGGCTATCCTGCTGTACTCTCACGGCTATCCCTGCCGTACTCTTACTGGCTATCCTTCTGTACTCTCACTGGCTATCCTGCTGTACTCTCACTAGCTATCCTGCTGTACTCTCACTGGCTATCCTGCTGTACTCTCACTGGCTATCCTGCTGTACTCTCACTAGCTATCCTGCTGTACTCTCACTGGCTATCCTGCTGTACTCTCACTGGCTATCCTGCTGTACTCTCACTGGCTATCCTGCTGTACTCTCAATGGCTATCCTGCGTAACTCTCACGGCTATCCTGCGTACTCTCACTACTATCCTTGCAGTACTCTCACTGGCTATCCTGCTGTACTCTCACTAGCTATCCTGCCGTACTGTCACTGGCTATCCTGCTGTAATCTCACTGGCTATCCTGCTGCACTCTCACTGGCTATCCTGCTGTACTCTCACTGGCTATCCTGCTGTACTCTCACTGGCTATCCTGCTGTACTCTCACTGGCTATCCTGCTGTACTCTCACTGGCTATCCTGCTGTACTCTCACTAGCTATCCTGCTGTACTCTCACTGGCCATCCTGCTGCACTCTCACTGGCTATCCTGCTGTAGTCTCACTGACTATCCTGCTGCACTCTCACTGGCTATCCTGCTGTCCTTCTCACTTGCTATCCTGCTGTCATCTCACTGGCTATCCTGCATGTAATCTCTCACTTGCTATCCTGCTGTACTCTCACTGCTTTCTCTCTGTAACTCTCACTGGCTATCCTGCTGTACTCTCACTACTATCCTGCTTGCACTTCACTGGCCAATCCTGCTGTACTCTCCTTGCTATCCTGCTGTACTCTCACTGGCTATCCTGCTGTACTCTCACTGGCTATCCTGCTGTACTCTCACTGGCTAACCTTCTGTACTCTCACTGGCTATCCTGCTGTACTCTCACTAGCTATCCTGCTGTACTCTCACTGGCTATTCTGCTGTAACTCTCACTAGCTATCCTCTGTACGTCACTGCTATCCTGTTTGCTGTAATCTCACTGGCTATCCTGCTGCACTCTCACTGGCTATCCTGCTGTACACTCACTGGCTATCCTGCTATACTCTCACTGGCTATCCTGCTGTACTCTCACTGGCTATCCCCTGCAGCAACTCTCACGTACTATCCTGCTGACACTCACTGGCTATCCTGCTGTACTCTCACTGGCATCCTGGCTGTACTCTCACCGGCTATCCTGCTGTAGTCTCACTGGCTATCCTGCTGTACTCTCACTGGCTATCCTGCTGTACTCTCACTAGCTATCCTGCAGTACTCTCACTGGCTATCCTGCAGTACTCTCACAGCTATCATGCAGTAACTCACACTGGCCTATCCTGCCTGTACTCTCACTGGCTAGCCTGCTGTACTCTCACTGGGCTATCCTGCTGACCTCCTCACTGGCTATCCAGCGGTTCTCTCCTCGGGCTATCCAGCAGTACTCTCACTCCTATCGTGCTGTACTCTCACTGGCTATCCTGCTGTACTCTCACTGGCTATCCTGCTGTACTCTCACTGGCTATCCTGCTGTACTCTTCAGTGGCTATCCTGCTGTACTCCCTCACTGGCTATCCTGTTTTATTCTACTGCTATCCGGCTGTAACTCTCACTGACTATCCAGCAGTTCTCTAGTGCTATTATCCTGCGTACTCTCACTGGCTATCCTGCTGTACTCTCACTGGCTATCCTGCTTTGCTCTCACTGGCTATCCTGCTGTACTCTCACTGGCTATCCTGCTGTACTCTCACTAGCTATCCTGCGTACTCTCACTGCTATTCCGCTGTACTCCTCACTGGCTATCCTGCTGTGACTCTAACTGCAACCCTCCTGTACTCCAATGCTATCCTGCCTGTACTCTCACTGGCTATCCTGCTGTACTCTAACTGGCTATCCCTCCTGCATAAGCTCACTGGCTATCCTGCTGTACTCTCAATCTAGCTATCCTGCTGTACTCTCACAGCTATCCTGGCTGTACTCCTCACTACTATCCTGCTGTACTCGCACATCTATCCTGCTGTACTCTCACTTGCTACCTGCTGTAACCCTCCCTGGCTATCCTGCGTAACTCTCACTGGCTATCCTGCGGTACTCTCACAGGGCAATCCTGCTGGTACTCTCACTGGCTAATCCTGCTGTACTCTCACTGCTATCCTGCTATACTCTCACTAGCTATCTGCTGTACTCTCACTATCCATCCTGCTTGCACTCCTCTATGGCTAGTCCTGCGACTCTCACTGCTTCCGCCTGCACTCTCACTGGCTACCTGCTGTATACACTCACTTGCATCCTCTGTAACTCTCACTGGCTATCCTGCTGTACTCTCCACTTGCTATCCTGCTGTACCTCACTGCTATCCTGCTGTACTCTCAAGGCTATCCTGCGTACTCTCACTGGGCTATCCTGCGGAAACTCTCCACTGGCTATCCCTGCTGTACTCTCACTGCCTATCCAGCTGTACTCTCCACTTGGCTATCCTGGCTGTACTCTCACTGGCTATCCTGCTGTACGCTCACTGGCTATCCGGCTGTACTCCTTCCCTAAGGCTATCCTGCTGACTCTCACTGCTATCTTGTGTACTCTCACTAGCTATCCTGCTTTACTCTCACTGCTATCCTGCTGTACTCTCACTGGCTATCCTGCGACACTCACCGGCTATCCTGCTGTTACTCTCACTTGCTATCACTCTGTACCTAATGGCTAATCCGCTGTACTCTCAATGGCTATCCTGCTGTACTCTCACTGGCTATCCTGCTGTACTCTCACTGGCTATCCTGCTGTACTCTCACTGGCTATCCAGCTGTACTCTCACTGGCTATCCTGCTGTACTCTCACTAGCTATCCTGCCGTAACAGTCCACTGCTATCCTGCTGTAATCTCACTGGCTAATCCTGCTGCACTTTCACTGGCTATCCAGCTGTACTCTCACTGCATCCTGCTACTCTCACAGGCTATCCTGCGAACTCTCATGGCTATCCTGCTGTACTCCTCTCTGGCTATCCTGCTGTACTCTCACTAGCTATCCTGCTGCAACTCTCACTGCCATGCCGCTGCACTCTCACTGGCTTATCTCCCTGCTGTAGTCTACTGACTATCCGCTGGCCCTCCTCACTGGCTTATCCTGCGTACACTCACTTGCTATCCTGCTGTACTCATCCATGTCTAACCTGCCTGTACTCTCACTTGCTATCCTGCTGTACTCTCACTGGCTATCCTGCTGTACTCTCACTGGCTATCCTGCTGTACTCTCACTGGCTATCCTGCGTACTCCGCACGGCTATCTCTGCGTACTCTCACTAGCTATCCTGCTGTACTCTCACTGGCTATTCTGCTGTACTCTCACTAGCTATCCTGCTGTACTGTCACTGGCTATCCTGCCTGCTGTAATCTTTCACTGGCCTATCCTGCTGCTACTCTCACTGATGGCATATCCTGCTGTACACTCACTGGCTATCCTGCTATACTCTCACTGGCTATCCTGCTGTACTCTCACTGGCTATCCTGCTGTACTCTCACTAGCTATCCTGCTGTACTCTCACTGGCTATCCTGCTGTACTCTCACTGGCTATCCTGCTGTACTCTCACTGGCTATCCTGCTGTACTCTCACTGGCTATCCTGCTGTACTCTCACTGGCTATCCTGCTGTACTCTCACTAGCTATCCTGCTGTACTCTCACGGCTATCCTCTGTACTCTCACTACGATCATGCCTGTAACACTCACTGGCTATCTGCTGTACTCTCACTGGCTATCCTGCTGTACTCTCACGGGCTATCCTGCTGTACTTCTCACTGCTATATCCTCTGTTCTCTCAAGGGCTATCCGCTGTACACTCACTTGCTATCGTGCTGTACCCACTGGCTATTCCTCTGGTACTCTCTCTGGCTATCCTGCTGTACTCACTGGCTATCCTGCTGTACTTTCAGGGCTATCCTGCTGTACTCTCACTGGCTATCCTGTTTTATTCTCACTGGCTATCCTGCTGTACTCTCACTGACTATCCTGCTGTACTCTCAGTGGCTATCCTGCTGTACTCTCACTGGCTATCCTGCTGTACTCTCACTGGCTATCCTGCTGTACTCTCACTGGCTATCCTGCTGTACTCTCACTGGCGATCGCTCTGCTGGACTCTCACTACTATCCTGCGGTACTCTCACTGGCTATCCTGCTTACCTCACTGCTATCCTGCTGTTACACTATCAGCTATCCACCTGTACTCTCACTGGCTATCCTGCGTACTCTCACTGGCTATCCTGCGTACTCTACTATCTGGTATCCTGCATAATCTCACTGGCTATCTGCAGAACTCATCACTAGCTATCCTGGCTGTACTCTCACTGACTATCCTGCTGTACTCTCACTAGCTATCCCTCTGTACTCTCACTTGCTTATCCTGCTGTACTCGCACTTGGCTATCCTCTGTACCCGCCACTCACCTTGGCTATCCTCTGTACTCTCACTGGCTATCCTGCTGTACTCTCACGGCAATCCCTGCTGTACCTCACTGGCTACCTGCTGTAACTCTCACGGGCTAACCTGCTATACTCTCACTAGCTATCCTGCTGTAAACTCCTCACTAGCCATCCTGCGCCCTCTCAATGGCTATCCTGGCTGACTCACTGGCTATCCTGCGCACTCTCACATGCAATCCTCTGTAACTCTCACTTGCTATCCTGCTGGTACTCTCACTGGCTATCCTGCTGTACTCCACTTGTATCCTGCTGTCTCTCACTGGCTATGCTCTGTTCTCCCTCAATGGCTAATCCTGCTGTACTCTCACTGGCTAACCTGCGGTACTCTCACTGGCTATCCGCTGTACTCTCACTGCTATCCACTGTTAACTCTCACTGGCTATCCTGCTGTACTCTCACTGGCTATCCTGCTGTACTCTCACTGGCTATCCTGCTGTACTCTCACTAGCTATCCTGCTGTACTCTCACTGGCTATCCTGGTGTACTCGTCACTACTATCCTAGCTTTACTCTCACGAGTCTCTATCCTGCTGTACTCTCACTGGCTATCTGCTGTACTCTCAACCGGCTAACCTGCTGTACCTCACTGGCTATCCTGCTGTACTCTCACTGGCTATCCTGCTGTACTCTCACTGGCTATCCTGCTGTACTCTCAATGGCTATCCTGCTGTACTCTCACTGGCTATCTGCTGTAACTCCTCACATGGCTAATCCAGCTGTAACTCTCTCACTGCTATCCTGCAGGACTCTCCCTGTCCCTATCCTGCTGTACCTCACTGGCTATCTGCTGTACCCACTTGCTATCCGGCTGTACTCACACTGGCTATCCGTGCTGTAACTCTCAATTGCTATCCTGCGTACTCACACTGGCTATCCTGCTGTACTCTCAAAGGCTAACCTGCTGTACTCTAACTGCTTCCCTGCTGTCCTCTCATCTGGCCTTATCCCTGCTGTACTCTCTCTCGCTATCCCCTGCTGGTACTCTCACGGGCTAACTGCTTACCTCACTTGCTATCCAGCTGTACCTCTCATTGTTATCCTGGCCTGCTGTACTCTGACTGGCTATCCTGCTGTACTCTCACTGGCTATCCTGCTGTACTCTCACTGGCTATCCTGCTGTATTCTCACTAGCTATCCTGCTGTTCTCTCACTGCTATCCTTCTGTACTTCTCACTGGCTCTCCTGCAGTACTCCGCACTGGCTAGCCGTGGCTGAGTCCTCACTGGGCTACCCAGCGTACTCACACTGGCTATCCTGCTGTACTCTCACTAGCTATCCTGCTGTACTCTCACTGGCTATCCTGCTGTACTCTCACTAGCTATCATGCTGTACTCTCACTGGCTATCCTGCTGTACTCTCACTGCTATCCTGCAGTACTCTCATGGCTATCCTGCTGTACTCTCACTGCTATATCCTGCTGTTCTCCTCACGTGCTATCCTGCTGTACTCTCACTGGGTATCCGCTGTACTCTCACTGTCAATCCTGTGTACCATCAACTACTATCCCTGCTGTAACGCTCACTGGCTATCCTGCTGCACTCTCTCTGGCAATCCCTGCTGTACGCTCCACTTGCTATCCTGCCTGTACTCTCACTGCTATCCTGCTGTACTCTCACTTGCCTATCCTGCTGTAACACTCACCGTCTATCCTCCTGTACTCTCACTGGCTACCTCTGTACTCTCACGGGCTATCCTGCTGTACTCTCACTGGCTTATCCTGCTGTACTCTCCAATGGCTATCCTGCTGTACCTCACTGCTATCCTGCTGAAACTCTCACTTGCTATCGTCTGTACTCTCAACTGGCTATCCTGCTGTACTCTCACTGTCATCCCTGCTGTACTCACACTGGCTATCCTGCTGTACTTTCACTGGCCAGCCGGCGTACTCCTCCTCTGGCTATACTGTTTTATCTCACTGGCTAACCCTGCGTAGCTCCTCACTGACTATCTGCTGTACTCCTCAGTGGCTATCCTGCTGTACCTCCACTGGCTCTCCTGCTGTACTCTCACTGCTATCCTGCTTACGTCTCTCTTGGCTACCTGCTGTACTCCCCTCACTGGCTATCCTGCTGTACTCTCACGGGCTATCCTGCTGTAGCTCTCACTGGCTGATCCTGCTGTACTCTCACTGGTTCCCCTCGTAACTCTCACTAGCTATCCCTGTAGCCCACTGCCTGGCTATCCTGCCTGCCTCTCACTGCTATCCAGCTGTACTCTCACTGGCTATACCTGCTGCACCTCACACTGGCTATCCTGCTGTACTCCTCACTTGCTATCCGCTGTCTCTCACGGCTATCCTGGTTACCTCCACGGGTTAATCCTGCTGTACTCTCACGGCTATCCTCTGTACTCTCACAGGCTATCCTGCTGTACACCACTGGCTATCCTGCTGTACTCTCACGGCTAATCCTGCTGTTCCTCTCACTGGCTATCCTGCGGTACCTCACTTGCTATCCTGCTGTACTCTCACCTGCAATCCTGCTGTACTCTCCCTGGATATCTGCGTACTCTCACATGGCTAATCCTGCTGTACTCTCACTGGCTATCCTGCTGTACTCTCACTGGCTATCCTGCTGTACTCTCACTGGCTATCCTGCTGTACTCTCACTGGCTATCCTGCTGTACTCTCACTGGCTATCCTGCTGTACTCTCACTGTCTATCCTGCTTAACTCTCACTGCTATCCTGTGTTTTTTACTCTCACTTGCTAACCTGCTGTAACTCCCACTGCTATCCTCAGTACTCTCACCTTGCTATCCTGCTGACTCTCCTGACTACCTGCTGTACTCTCACAGGCTATCCTGCTGTACTCTAACTGGCTATCCTGCTGTACACTCACTGGGCTATCACTGCTGTACTCTCATCTCGCTAATCCTGCTGTAACTCTCACTGGCATCCTGCTGTACTCTCACTTGCTATCCTGCTGTACTCTCAATGGTTATCCTGCTGTACTCTGACTGGCTATCCTGCTGTACTCTCACTGGCTATCCTGCTGTACTCTCACTGGCTATCCTGCTGTACTCCTCACTAGCAAACCTCTGTACTCTCACTGGGCTATTCCTGCTGTACTCTCACATGGCTAATCCCCGTGTACTCTCCTGGCTATCCTGCGTAGTCTCACTTTCTATCCTGCTGTACTCTCACTGGCTATCCTGCTGTACTCTCACTAGCTATCCTGCTGTACTCTCCCTGGCTATCCTGCTGTACTCTCACTAGCTATCATGCTGTACTCTCACTGGCTATCCTGCTGTACTCTCACTGGCTATCCTGCTGTACTCTCACTGGCTATCCTGCTGTACTCTCAGTGGCTATCCTGCTGTTCTCTCACGGGCTATCCTGCTGTACTCTCACTGTATCCTGCGCAACTCTCACTGGCTATCCAGCTGTAACTCTCTACTTGCTATCCGGCTTACTCTCACTGGCAAATCCTGCTGTACCTCACTTGCTATCCTGCTGTACTCTCACGGGCTATCCTGCTGTACTCTCACTGGCTATCCTGCTGTACTCTCACTGGCTATCCTGCTGTACTCTCACTGCTATCCTGCTGTACTCTCACTGGCTATCCTGCTGTACTCGCACTGCTAATCCTCTGTATCTCCTTGCTATCGTGCTTGTACCTCAACTGGCTACCAGCTTACTCTCACTGGCTAAACCTGCTGTAACTCTCCTGCTATCCTGTTTAATTCTCACGCATCCTGCAGTACTCTCCTGACTATCCTGGTGTACTCTCAGTGGCTATCCTGCTGTACTCTCACTGGCTATCCTGCTGTACTGTCACTGGCTATCCTGCTTTGCTCTCACTGGCTATCCTGCTGTACTCTCACTGGCTATCCTGCTGTACGCGCGCACTATCCTAGCTATACCTGCTGTAACTCTCACTGGCTATCCTGCTGTACTCTCACTGGCTATCCTGCTGTACTCTAACTGGCTATCCTGCTGTACTCTCACTAGCTATCCTGCTGTACTCTCACTGGCTATCCTGCTGTACTCTAACTGGCTATCCTGCCGTAATCTCACTGGCTATCCTGCTGTACTCTCACTAGCTATCCTGCTGTACTCTCACTGGCTATCCTGCTGTACTCTCACTAGCTATCCTGCTGTACTCTCACTTGCTATCCTGCTGTACTCTCACTGGCTATCCTGCTGTACTCTCACTGGCAACCTGCTGTAATCTCCTCACTGCTATCCTGGCTGTACTCTCACTGGCTATCCTGCTGTACTCTCTCTGCTATCCTGGCGTAACTCTCCATTGGCATCCTGCTGTACTCTCAACAAGCCTATCCCTCGTACTCTCACTAGCCATCCTGCTTGCACTCTCCACTGGCTATCCTCTGTACCTCTCACTGCTATCCTGCTGCACTCTCACGGCTATCCTCTGTTACTCTCACTTGCTATCCTGCTGTACTCACACTAGGCTATCTATGCTGTACTCTCACGGGCAATCCCTCTGTACTCTCAACTGCATCCTGCTGTACTCTCACTGCTATCCTGCTGTCACTCTCACTACCAAACCTGCTGTACTCTCACTACTGGCCACCTGCAGCACTCCCTCTCACTGTATCCTGCTGTAGTCTCACTGACTATCCTGCTGCACTCTCACTGGCTATCCTGCTGTACTCTCACTTGCTATCCTGCTGTACTCTCACTGGCTATCCTGCTGTACTCTCACTTGCTATCTTGCTGTACTCTCACTGGCTATCCTGCTGTACTCTCAGTGGCTATCCTGCTGTACTCTCACTAGCTATCCTGCTGCACTCTCACTGGCTATCCTGCTGTACTCTCACTGGCTATCCTGCTGTACTCTCACTGGCTATCCTGCTGTACTCTCACTGGCTATCCTGCTGTACTCTCACTGGCTATCCTTCTGTAACCCTCACTGGCTATCTCTGTACTCTCACTACTATCCTGCTGTACTCTCACTAGCTAGCCTGCCGTACTGGTCATCTGGCTAACCTGCTGTAATCTCACTCACTGGGCTATCCTGCTGCACTCTCACTGGATACCTGCTGTACCTCCACTGGCTTATCCGCCTGTACTCTCAACGGCTATCCCTGCTGTACTCTCACTGGCTATCCTGCTGTCCTCTCCTGGCCTATCCCTGCTGTACTCTCACACTATCCTGCTGTACACTCTCACTGGCCATCCAGCGGCCTCTCACTGGCTATCCCTGCTGTAGTCTCAATGGCTAATCCTGTGCACGATCACTGGCTATCCTGCTGTAACCCTCACTTGCTATCCTGCGGTACTCTCACTGGTTCAATCCTGCTGTACTCTCACATGCTATCCTGCTGTACTCATCACTGGCTATCCTGCGGTACTCTCACTGGCGATCCTCTGTGCATCTCACTAAGCTATCCTGCTGTTCTCTTACACTGCATTACTGCGCACTCTCACTGGCTATCCTGCTGTACTCTCACTGGCTATCCTGCTGCACTCTCACTGGCTATCCTGCTGTACTCTCACTTGCTATCCTGCTGTACTCTCACTGGCTATCCTGCTGTACTCTCACTTGCTATCCTGCTGTACTCTCACCGGCTATCCTGCTGTACTCTCACTGGCTATCCCTGCTTACTCCACTGGCTATCCTGCTGAGCTCTCATGGATAACCTGCTGAACTCTCACTGCTAACCTGCTGTACTCCTCACACTGGCTATCCTGCTGTGCTCCTCAATGGCTATCCTGCTGTACTCTCACCGCTATGCCCTCTGTACTCTCACTAGCTATCCTGCTGTACTCTCACTGGCTATCCTGCTGTACTCTCACTAGCTATCCTGCTGTACTCTCACTGGCTATCCTGCTGTACTCTCACTGGCTATCCTGCTGTACTCTCACTGGCTATCCTGCTGTACTCTCACTGGCTATCCTGCTGTACTCTCACGAGCTATCCTGATGTACCTCCCTGGCTAATCCTGCTGTACTCCACTGGATCCGCTGTACTCCTCACTAGCTAACCTGGCTGTACTCTCACTGGTATCCTGCTGCACATCTCACTGGCTATCCTGCCTGACTCTCACTGGCTATTCCCTGCGCACTCTCACATGGACTAATCCCTGCTGTACTCTCACTTGCTATCCTGCTGCACTCTCACGGCTATCTGTGTAACTCATCATTGGTTTACTCCTGTGCTGACTCTCACTGCTATCCAGCTGTTACTCTCAACAAGGCTATCCTGCTGTACTCTCACTGCTATCCAGCTGTACTCTCACTGCTATCCTCTTGTTCTCTCACTGGCGAACCTGCTGTAACTCTCACTTCTTATCCTGCTGTATTCTCACCGGCTACCAGCTTTTACTCATCACATGGCTATCCTGCTTACCTCTCACTGACCTATCCTGTTCTGTACTCTCACTGGCTATCCCCTGCTTACTCTCAATGGCAACCTGCTGTACTCCACAGCTATCCCTGCGGTACTCTTCACTCTGGCTGTTATCCTGGCTGTACTCCACTTGCTATCCTGCTTACTTCACACTGGCTATCTGCTGTACTCTCACTTGCTATCCTGCTGTACTCTCAATGGCTATCCTGCTGTACTCTCACAGGCTATCCTGCTGTACTCTAACTGGCTATCCTGCTGTACTCTCACTGGCTATCCTGCTGTACTCTCACTTGCTATCCTGCTGTACTCTCACTGGCTATCCTGCTGTACTCTCACTGGCTATCCTGCTGTACTCTCACTGGCTATCCTGCCGTACTCTCACTGGCTATCCTGCTGTACTCTCACTTGCTATCCTGCTGTACTCTCACTTGCTATCCTGCTGTACTCTCACTGGCTATCCTGGTGTACTCTCACTGGCTATCGCTGCTGACTCTCACTGGCTACCTGTGTACTCGCACAGGCTATCCTCTGTATACACTCGCACATCACTGCTGTACACTTCTGCTATCCTGCTGTACTCTCACTGGCTATCCTGCTGTACTCTCACTGGCTATCCTGCTGTACTCTCACTGGCTATCCTGCTGTACTCTCACTGGCTATCCTGCGTAACTCTACTGCTTATCCTCTCCTACACTCACTACTATCCTGCTGTACTCTCACTGCTATCCTGCTGTACTCTCTCACTAGCAATCCTGCTTACTCTCACTGGCCACCTGCTGCACTCTCACTGGCTAATCCTCTGTAGTCTCACGGACTATCCAGCTGCACTCACACTGGCTATCCTGCAGTACTCTCCTTTGCTATCCTGCCTGTCTCTCCCTGGCTATGCCTGTGTACTTCCTCACTTGCTATCTTGGCTGTCCTCTCACTGGCTTATCCTGCCCTGCTGTACTCCAGTGGCTATCCTGCTGTACTCTCACTAGCTATCCTGCTGCACTCTCACTGGCTATCCTGCTGTACTCTCACTTGCTATCCTGCTGTACTCTCACTGGCTATCCTGCTGTACTCTCACTGGCTATCCTGCTGTACTCTCACTGGCTATCCTTCTTAACTGTTGTTCGTTCCCCCCCCACTGGCTATCCTGCTGAACTCTCACTAGCAATCCAGCTGTACTCTCACTGGCTATCCTGCTGTACTCTCACTGGCGTCCTCTGTACTCTCACAGCTATCCTGCTGTACTCCTCACTGCTATCCCCCCTTGCTGACATTTCACGCTATCCTGCTGTACTCTCACTGGCTATCCTGCAGTACTCTCACTGGCTATCCTGCCGTACTCTCACTGGCTATCCTGCTGTACTCTCACTAGCTATCCTGCTGAATACTCCTCTGGGCTATCCTGCTGTAACTCTCACTAGCTATCGCTGCTGTACTGTCACTGGGCTATCCTGCTTAATCTCACTGGCTTTCCTGCAGCACTCTCCGATATCCTGCTGTACTCTCACATGATATCCTGGGCTGTACTCCTCACAGGCTATCCTGCTGTACTCTCACTGGCTATCCTGCTGTACTCTCACTGGCTATCCTGCTGTACTCTCACTAGCTATCCTGCTGTACTCTCACTGGCCATCCTGCTGCACTCTCACTGGCTATCCTGCTGTAGTCTCACTGGCTATCCTGCTGCACTCTCACTGGCTATCCTGCTGTACTCTCACTTGCTAATCCTTTGCCGTACTCTCACTGGCTATCCTGCTGTACTCTCACTTGCTATCCTGCTGTACTCTCACTGGCTATCCTGCTGTACTCTCACTGGCTATCCTGCTGTGCTCTCACTAGCTATCCTGCTGTACTCTCACTGGCTATCCTGCTGTACTCTCACTGGCTATCCTGCTGTACTCTCACTGGCTATCCTGCTGCACTCTCACTGGCTATCCTGCTGTACTCTCACTTGCTATCCTGCTGTACTCTCACTGGCTATCCTGCTGTACTCTCACTTGCTATCCTGCTGTACTCTCACCGGCTATCCTGCTGTACTCTCACTGGCTATCCTGCTGTACTCTCACTGGCTATCCTGCTGTGCTCTCACTGGCTATCCTGCTGTACTCTCACTGGCTATCCTGCTGTACTCTCACTGGCTATCCTGCTGTGCTCTCAATGGCTATCCTGCTGTACTCTCACTGGCTATCCTGCTGTACTCTCACTAGCTATCCTGCTGTACTCTCACTGGCTATCCTGCTGTACTCTCACTAGCTATCCTGCTGTACTCTCACTGGCTATCCTGCTGTACTCTCACGGCTAACCTGCTGTACTCTCACTGGCTATCCTGCTGTACTCTCACTGGCTATCCTGCTGTAAACTCTCAACGGGTTAATTCTATCCTGATGTACTCCTCACTGGCTATCATCCTGCTGTACTCTCACTGGGTTCCTGCTGTACTCTCACTATCTATCCTGCTGTCTCTCACTGGCTATCCAGCTCACTCTCACGGCTATCCTGCCTACTCTCACCCTGGCTAACCTGCTGCAAAACTCTCACTGGCTCTCCTGCTGTACTCTCACTTGCGATCCGCTGTACTCTGCACGGCTATCCTGGTGTACTCTCACTGGTTATACCTGCTGTACTCCACTGGCTACCTGCCTGTACTCTCACAGCTATCCCTGTACTCTCACTTGGCTAACCAGCTGTACTCTCACGGCTATCCTGCTGTTCTCACACTGGCTATCAGCGTACTCCTCACTGCTAACCGGCTGAACTCTCACCGGCACTCCTGCTGTACTCTCACTGGCTAACCTGCTGTACTCCCCCCCCCCCCCCCCCCCCCCCCTCAACTGACTATCCTCCCTGTACTCTCACTGCTATCCTGCTGTACTCTCATTGCTATCCTGCTGTACTCTCACTGGCTATAATGCTGTCTCTCACTGACTAATCCTCTGTAACTCTCACTGCTATCTCTGCTGGTACGCACACTGGCGATCCTGCTGTACACTCCACTGGCTACCATCTTTGCTCTCACAGGAGGCTATCCTGCTGTACTCTCACTGGCTATCCTGCTGTACTCTCACTAGCTATCCTGCTGTACTCTCACTGGCTATCCTGCTGTACTCTCACTGGCTATCCTGCTGTACTCTAACTGGCTATCCTCCTGTACTCTCACTGGCTATCCTGCTGTACTCTCACTGGCTATCCCTGCGCACTCTACTGGCTTATCCCTGCCCGTAATCTCACTGCATCCTGCGTACTCTCACTACTATCCCGGCTTACTCTCACTGGCTAAGCCTCTGTCTCTCACTAGCTTCCTGCTGTACTCTCACTTGTATCCTGCTGTACTCTCACTGGCTATCCTGCTGTACCCTCACTGGCTATCCTGCTGTACTCTCACTGGCTATCCTGCTGTACTCTCACGGGCTATCCTGCTGTACTCTCACTGGCTATCCTGCTGTACTCTCACTGGCTATCCTGCTGTACTCTCACTAGCTATCCTGCTGTACTCTCACTAGCCATCCTGCTGCACTCTCACTGGCTATCCTGCTGTACTCTCACTGGCTATCCTGCTGCACTCTCACTGGCTATCCTGCTGTACTCTCACTGCTATCCTGCTGTACTCTCACTGGCTATCCTCTGTGACTCTCATCTTGCTAATCCTGCTGTACTCTCACTGGCTATCCTGCTGTTACTCTCAAATGCTATCCCTGCTGTACTCTCACTGGCTATCCTGCTGTACTCTCACTGGCTATCCTGCTGTACTCTCACTGGCTATCCAGCTGTACTCTCACTGGCTATCCTGCTGTACTCTCACTGGCTATCCTGCTGTACTCTCACTGGCTATCCTGCTGTACTCTCACTAGCTATCCTGCTGTACTCTCACTGGCTATCCTGCTGTACTCTCACTAGCTATCCTGCTGTACTCTCACTGGCTATCCTGCTGTACTCTCACTTGGCTATCCTGCTGTACTTCACTGCTACCCGCTGTACTCGCACTGCTATCTGCGTACTCTCACGGGCTATCCGCTGTACTCTCACTGGCTTACCTGCTGTACTCTCACTGGGTATCCTTCTGTACTCTCACTAGCTAACCGGCGTACTCTCTCACTGGCTATCCTGCTTGCACTCTCACTGGCTGATCCTGCTGTACTCTCACTGGCTATCCCTGCTGTACTCTCAATAGCTCTCCTGCTGTAATCTCTCACTGGCTATCCTGGTGTACTCTCACTAGGCTACCTGCTGGCACTCTCACTGGCTATCCTGCTGTACTCTCACTGGCTATCCTGCTGTACACTCCTAGGCCTTCCCTGCTGTACTCACACTGGGCTATCCTGCTGTACTCACACGGGCTATCCTGCTGTACTCTCACTGGCTATCCTGCTTGTACTCTCACTGTAACCTGCTGTAATCTCCCACTAGCTATCCTGCTGTACTCTCACTGGCTAATCCTGCTTACACTCTCACTGGCTATCCGTGCGGTACTCTCACTGGCTATCCTGGTGTACTCCTCACACTGGTTATCCTGCTGTACTCTCTCTCAACTGGGCTATCCTGCTGTACACTCACAGCTATCCTGCTGTACTCTCACTGGCTATCCTGCTGTACTCTCACTGGCTATCCTGCTGTACTCTCACTGGCTATCCTGCTGTACTCTCACTAGCTATCCTGCTGTACTCCACCGCGTATCCTGCTGTACTCTCAACTGGCCTAATTATCCTGCAGTACTCTCAATGCTACCCGCTGTACTCTCACTGGATATCCTGCTGGACACTCACTGGCTATCCTGCGGTACACTCACAGGCTATCCGCTGTACGCTCAATGTCTTCCTGCGGTACTCCTCACGGCTATCCTGCTGTACCTCACTGCTATCCTGCTGACTCACACTGCTATCCTGTTCTGTACTCTCAAATGCTATCCTGCTGTACTCCACTGGCTATCCTGCTGTAACTCTCAAAGGCTATCCTGCTGTACTCTCACTGGCTATCCTGCTGTACTCTCACTGGCTATCCTGCTGTACTCTCACTCGCTATCCTGCTGTACTCTCACTGGCTATCCTGCTGTACTCTCACTTGCTATCCTGCTGTACTCTCATTGGTTATCCTGCTGTACTCTGACTGGCTTATCCTGCTTACTCTCACTGGCTCTCCTGCTTACTCTCAACTAGCTATCCTGCGTAACCTCACTGGCTATCCTGCCTGACTCTCCACGGCTATCCTGCTGTACTCTCACTGGCTATCATGCTGTACTCTCACTGGCTATCCTGCTGTACTCTCACTGGCTATCCTGCTGTACTCTCACTGGCTATCCTGCTGTACTCTCACTAGCTATACTGCTGTACTCTCACTGGCTATCCTGCTGTACTCTCACTGGCTATCCTGCTGTACTCTCACTGCTATCCTGTGTACTCTCACTCTTGGCTATCAAGCTGTTCTCTCACGTGCTAATTCCTGCTGTAACTCTCACGGTATCCGGCCTTACTCTCACTGGCTATCCTGCTGTACTCTCACTTAGCTATCCTGCTGTACTCTCACTGGCTATCCTGCTGCACTCTCACTGGCTATCCTCCTGTACTCTCACTTGCTATCCTGCTGTACCTCACTGGCTATCCCTGCTGTTACACTCACTTGTGCTATCCTGCTGTAACTCTCACCGGCTTCTGCTTTACTCCACTGGCTATCCTGCTGTACTCTCACTGGCTATCCTGCATATGTAACTCCTCACTGGCTATCCAGCTGTACACTCAATGGCTATCCTGCTGTAACTCTCACTGGCTATCCTGCTGTACCTCACTGCTATCGTGCTGTACTCTCACTGCTATCCATGCGGTACTCCTCACTGGCTATCCGCTGTACTCTCAATGGCTCAATCCTGCGTACTTTCACTGGCTATCCGCTGTACTCTCTCTGTCTATCCTGTTATATTCTCACTGGCTATCCTGCTGTACTCTCACTGACTATCCTGCTGTACTCTCAGTGGCTATCCTGCTGTACTCTCACTGGCTATCCTGCTGTACTCTCAATGGCTATCCTTCTGTACGCCTCACCTGGCTACCTCTGTACTCTCACTGGCTATCCTGCTGTACTCTCACGGGCTATCCTGCTGTACTCTCACTGGCTATCCTGCTGTACTCTCACTGGGTATCCTGCTGTACTCTCACTAGCTATCCTGCTGTACTCTCACTGGCTATCCTGCTGCACTCTCACTGGCTATCCTGCTGTACTCTCACTGGCTATCCTGCTGCACTCTCACTGGCTATCCTGCTGTACTCTCACTTGCTATCCTGCTGTACTCTCACTGGCTATCCTGGTGTACTCTCACTGGTTATCCTGCTGTACTCTCACTGGCTATCCTGCTGTACTCTCACAGGCTATCCTGCTGTACTCTCACTGGCTATCCTGCTGTACTCTCACTGGCTATCCTGCTGTTCTCTCACTGGCTATCCTGCTGTACTCTCACTTGCTATCCTGCTGTACTCTCACCGGCTATCCTGCTGTACTCTCACTGGCTATCCTGCTGTACTCTCACTGGCTATCCTGCTGTACTCTCACTGGCTATCCTGCTGTACTCTCAGGCTATCCTGCGTACTGTCCTGGCTATCCTGCTGGTACTCTCACTTGCTATCCTGCTGTACCTCTACTGCTATCCTGCTGTACTCTCCTGTCTATCCGGCTGTTCTCTCACTGGCTATCCTGCGTACTCTCACGGGCTACCTGCTGTCCTCACACTGGCTATCCTGCTGTCTCTCACTTGCTATCCTGCGTACTCTCACGGCTATCCTGCTGTAGCTCTCACAGCATATCCTGCTGTACTCGAACTGGCTATCCTGCTGAAAACTCTCACAGGCATCCTGCTTACTCTCAACTCGCTACCTCATTCTCTCACTGCTATCCTGCTGTACTCTCACATGCTATCCTGCTGTTACCTCATTGGTTATCCTGCTGAACCTCTGACTGGCTATTCCTGCTGTACTCTGACTTGGCTACCACTGCTGTTCTCTCACTGGCTATCCTGGCTTGTACTCTCATAGCTATCCTGCTGTACTCTCACTGGCTATCCTGCTGTACTCTCACTGCTATCCTTCTGTAACTCCACTGGGCTTAACCTGCGGTAGTCTCACTGGCTATCCTGGCGGTACTCTTCACTGGCTAATCCAGGCGTACTCTCACTAGCTATCCGCTGTACTCTCCCAGGCTATCCTGCTGTACTCCTCACTAGCTATCAATGCTGTTACTCTCACTGGCTCTCCTGCTGCTACTCTCACTGGATATCCTGCGTACTCTCACTGGCTACTCCTGCTGTCACCTCCAGGGCTATCCTGCGTATCCCACCCTCCATTCACGTGGGGCTTAATCCTGGCTGTAACTCTCACTGGGTATCCTGATCCTGCTGCACAACTCGCCCCCCCCCCCCCCCCCCCCCCCCCCCCCCCTCCCACTGCTATCCTGCATGTACCTCTAACATCTTTTTTCTCTTTTCTTATTTGTACATCTCACTTTATTGCTATCCTGCTGTCTCACAAGGGCTATCCTGCTGTAACTCATCACTCACTTGCTAATCCAGCTGTAAAAACTACTATTTCAACAAAAAACCCGCTGTGTTAAATCCTGCTGGTACCTCCCATTCACTGGCTTTCCGGCTGTACTCCAACCCCCACTCAACTTGGCATATTACCTGGCTGTAATACTCCTCACTCACGTCTCTACTGCTCTTGTACTGGCTAACTTGCTGTATACTCTCAATGGCTAAATCCTGCGGTAAATACATTCTCACTTTCTCTTCTGCTCTACTACTATTCTACTGCTACACTATTACTACTTGCTCACCATCTCTGCTCACTATTCCATCATCTGCACTAACTTATCTACAAATTCTGTCTACTCCACTCACTTTACTTCCTCCTGCTCTCTTCCCTTTCCTCTCTCCCTCTTGGCTATTACCTCCCTGCCTGCCCTGTGCTGTACTCCCTCATATCACAAACCTCATCTCCCACTTGCTAATCGTGCACTGCTATGTCTCTCACTGGCTAGCCTGCTGTAAAATAAATCACACCGAACTACTCAAAACTGGGGCTATCCTGCTGCTGGGTACTCCAACTCAATGGCTATTAGTATATCCCTGCTCTACTTTCCACTGGCTACCTGCTGTACTCACACTGGCCTGGCTATATCCCACTCCGCATCCCTCCACTCCTGTTTTAATTCTCAACTGGCCTATCATCCTGCAGTACACCCACAACCCCGTGACTATCCTGCTGTAGCTCTCAGTGCTATCTGCTGTACTCTCCACTGGCTATCTTCCCTACCCTCGCTTAGTAATCTGGTCAACTTGGCTAAACCTGTATTTTGCCATCTCACTGGCTATCGCTGCTGTACTCCTCCACCTGGCTATCCTCTGTATCTCACAAGCATCCCTGCTGCTACTCCCTTCTCATCAATCTCACACTCAACTCCATCACCTCAAACACTGGCCTTATAACCTGCTGTACTCTCACTGGCTATCCTGCTGTACCTCCTAACTGGTATCCCCTGACTTCCACACTGGCTATCCTGCTGTACCTTCTCACAAACTCTCCACTGGCTAATACCTGCTGTATACTCTAACTGACTGGCTATCCCTGCCGTAATCGCACTCAACCGGGCTATCCGTCTTATCGTCTCACTAGCTATTAAATGCTTTGCGGGTATGCCCCTGTTACTCTCACAACTGGCTATCCTTGCCATACGCTCACACTAGCTATCTTTGTACCTCTCACTTGCTATCCTGCTGTACTCCCTCACTCTGCTATCCTGCTGTACTCCACTGCTATCCAGCTGTACGTACTTCTCACGCGGCTCTACTCTGGCCCTATCTTGCTGTACTCTCACGGCTATCCCTGCTGTAACTCTCACGGGCTATCTGCTGTAAACTCTCAACTGGCCTAATACCTGCCTGTACTCTCACTAAGCTATCCCTGTGTACTCTCACTCTAGCCAATCCTCGGCACTCTCACTGGCTATCCTGCTGTACCCCTACACTGCAATCCTGCTGCACTCTCACTGGGCATCCTGCTGTACTCTCCACACTTGCTATCCCCCTGTGGACCTCTCTCTCCACCAAACTTTGGCTCTGGCTATCCTGCTGTACTCTCAACGGGCTATCCTGCTGTACTCTCACCTGGCTATCCTGCTGTAACCATAAACAAAACCTCTCAACTGGCATCCTGCTGGACCTCACTATAATAAAAGCTATCCTGCTTGTACCTCTCACCTGGCTGGACATCCTGCTGCACTCTCCACGGGCTGATCCCCCTGCTTGTGTCTCACTTGACTATCCTGCTGCACGCTCACTGGCTATCCTGCTGTACTCTCACTTGCTATCCTGCGGTACTCTCACGCTATCCTGCGGTACACCTCCTCCTCTCCCCCCTCTGTACCTCCTTCTCCCTCCTTCCCCCTCTTCTCCCTCCTCCCTCCCCTACTACTCTCGAACTTGCTTCCTGCTGTCTCTCACTGGCTATCCTGCGGTAAAAATAATAAAAAACACCTCCTCCTCTCCTCCTCCCTTCTACCCTTTCTCGCCTTCCCTCCAACCAACTGGGGCTATAATCCTCCTCTATCCACTGCTGTACCTCTCACTACTATCCTGCTGGAGGCACCTCTCACTTGGCTACTGGCTTATCCTGCGGTACTCCTCACTGCTACCTAACTGTACCTCACTGCTATCCTGCTGTAAAACTCGCACTGGCCTATTCCTGCTGGTAACTCACACTGGCCTATCCTTCTGTACTCCCCTCACACTGGCTATCTCTGCTGAAATAAAACCTCTCAGCTAAAGCTATACCGCCTGGGCTTACCTCTCCAACACACTCATCTCATCAAAACACTACCCCTCAAACATTGGCTATACCTGCAGTACTTACTCAATCCACTGCTGTACCTGCAGTCAACTCTCCACTAAAGCTATCCATGCCTGTACTCTCACGGCCTATCCTGCTGTACTCTCATTGGGCTATCCTCTGTACTCTCTCACTGGCTGAGGCTATATCCTGCTGTATAAACTCCTCACTGGCATTCCCTGCCGGGAACTACTCTCACTGGCTATCCTGCTGTAACTCATCACTAACAAGGAGCATCCTGCCTGTACTCCCACTCCCACCGAGGCACCCTCACTGGCTATTTCTATTATTATCCTGCTGTATGTAAGACTCTCACTAGCTAGTCCTGCCTTACTGGGTCACTGGCTATCCCCTTCCCTGCTGTAATCCCTCACAGGATATCCTGCAGCACTCTCACTGATATCCCTGCTGTACACTCAACAGGGCTATCCTGCTGGTACTCATCACTCTCACGGGGCCTATCCTGCGGTAACTCTCACTCTGGCTATATCCTGCTGAAACTCATCACTGGGCTATTATCCTGCTGGAAACTCTCACTAGTAGCTATCCTGCTTACTCTCACTGGCCCATCCTGCTGGGGCACTCCTCACTGCTATCCTGCAGTGTCTCAAATGGCTATCCTGCTGCTCTCCATCACTCTCTCGATCCCTCCCTCACACGACTTTCTGCTCGCGTACAATTTTCTCCAACGCTTCCCTCCAACTCCGACCTCACTCCACTTCTCTACTCCATCAAGCTCCCCACCTCCATCTCTCACTCCCACATCTCACTGGCTATCCTGCAGTACTCCCTCACTTGCTTATCCTGCGGTATACTCCTCCCCTCCCTCCCCCCTCCCTCTCCCTACTACCTCTCCCTCTCACGGCTATCCTGCTGTAACTCACTCACTTGCTATCCTGCTGTTAACGCTCTACAAACAGGCTTATCCCTGCTGTACTCTCACTGGCTATCCTTTCCTTCCTATCCTTTTATCCTATCCTATCCTTATCCTCTCCTGTATCCTTCCTCCTCCTTCCTTATCCTACCTTCCTCCCTATCCCTGGCAGTACTCCACCTCTCCTCCTATCACTCCTCCTCCACTACTACTGCTCTCCCACTCACTCCCTCCTCTCACTGGCTTTCCTGCTGTCCCTCTCCTCGTCATAGCTATCCTCCTCTCCTAATCCTTATCATCTATTCCTCTGCTGTACTCTCACTGCCATTCCTCCTGGTCCCTGCTTGAACTCTCAACTGGCTATCCTCCCTATCTTATCCCCTCCTCTGTAAGTCCTCACTGGCTATCCCAGCTGCAGCACCTCTCTCCTAACTCCACGGGCGGGGGGGGCTATCCTGGCTTAACCTCCCTCACTTCTTTGCTCTCGTGCGTACGTCTCATCTGCCTATCCTGCTGTACTCCTTTCCACTACTCTAACTCCCCCTTTACTCCCTCAATTTGCTATCACTGCTGTACACTCACATGGCCCCCCCCCTCTATCCCCTGCTGTACCCTCTACTGGCTTGAATAATCCTGCTGTAACTCTCACTAAGCTATCCTACTGCACTCCCTCACGCTACCTGCTGAACTTCTCACTGGCTATCCTGCTGTACTCTCACTGGCTATCCTGCTGTAAACTCTCACTGGCTTTCCTCGTAACTCTCACTGGCTATCCTGCTGTACTCCCCCCTCACTAGCTATCCCTGCTGTAAAGTCTCACTGCTATATCCTGCTGTACACTACTAGCTATCATGCTGTACTCCCTCATTTGGCTATCCTGCTGTTACTCTCACTCACTACATGACTCCTTCCCCCCCCTCACTGACTCCATCTTCTCTGCTAACTCACTCTCTCTCTCTCACATCTCGATCTCGCTCCACATCTGCACTGGGCTATCACATGCTGGAACCTTCACTGGCAATCCTGCTATCAACCCTCCCCGCGCTGTAATAATAAGTACTCTACTCACTGCTATCCTGCTGCACTCCACTCGCGGGCTATCCTGCTTTTCCTCACACTGGGTATCAGCTTCCCGCTGTAACTCCTCACTGGCATCCTCACAGCCGGCTGTCTCTCACAGCGATCCATCCATCCCTGCTGTTCCCCACTGGCCTATCCTGCTGGCAACTCTCACTGGGCTACCAGCGGTAACTCTCACTGGCTATACTGGCTGCAAGCACTCTACCTTCTCCCGCACTCCTACGCAACCTTTCTCTCTCTTACACTCAACAGCACTCTCTCTGCACTGGCTATCCTATCCTGGATCGCCTTGTAAAAAAAAGAAAAAGTAAAATAAAGCTCCTCACTTTTTGCTATCCTGCTGTACTTACCCTCACTGCTATCCTGCTGTAGTACTTTGTCTTCTACCTTTCCTTCAACTCATTGTAAACTTTACTCACTTAGCTCCTCTTTACTCCCACTGCTAAATCCCTGCGTACATCTCATCTCACCGGCTATCCTGCTTTATTAAAAAAATTACTCTCACTGGCTATCCCGCTGTAAAAACTTCTCACAGGGCTATATCCTGGCACTGCTGAACTCAGCAACTGGGCTAAGGCTAATATATAAATAAATCCTGCTGTGCTCCTCATGGCTAACCTTCTACTGGTAAAAAACTCTCACTGGCTATACCTGCCTGTAACTCACACTGGCGATCCTGCTGTATACTCTCACTGGCTATCCTGCTGTACTCCACTCCCCACCACTCTCTCTCCCTCAAACATGGCTATCTCTGCTGTAACTTCCTCACAAACTATTGCTACTATCTGCGTACGGTCTACCACAACTTCTCCCCTCTTCCCTCCAACTCTCACTGGCTATCCCCCTGCTGTACTCGCACTTGCTATCATGCTGTAGGTACTGCTCACTGGCTATCCTGCAGGTAATAAAATAAGTAAAGTTAAAAAAAGTAATAAGTATAAAAAAACTCTCACTGGCTAACCCTGCAGTACTCCTCTCTGCTATCCTGCTGTAGTTACTCCTCACTATAGCTATCCTGCTGTACTCTTCACTGGCAACTGGCTGGACTGAGACTGGGGGGGACTGGCTATCCTGCTGTAATCTCACTGGCTATAATCCTGTACCTCACTTGACTATCCTGCTAGTAACCTCTCAAAAAACATATGGCTATCCTGCTGTTACTCTCACTGCTATCCTGCTTGTAACTCTCACATGGCATCCCTCTGTAACTCACTAACTCACTCTCCCTACTCACTGCTATCCTGCTGTAAATACGCTCACTAGCAATCCTGCTGTATTCTCGCTGGCTACCTGCTGTAAACTCCTCACTGGCTATGGTTCCCTGCTGTACACTCACTGGCTATCCCTCCTGCTGTACTCCAACTCCTCTTTTTTCTCACCCTACTCCTCACTCACTTCCGTACTACTTACTCCCCCCTAACTCCACACCTCCCCCACTCTCACTCAACTTCCCCTCCACTTTAACTCCTAACTCATCTCCTGGGGTACTCTCCCCACCGTACGCTACGTCACTCTCCTCTCCTAACATTTCTTCTCACTCCCTCTTCGAAAGATCCTCACCCCCTTTCACTTACATACCATCCTCCCTCACTCCTTCTACTCCCCACTCCTCTCTCTCTACACTCCCCTCTCCCTATACTCTACTACTCCCCCTTCCTCCCTACTCCCCTCCCCTCACTGGCTATTTATGATTCATTCCTGCTGTAAACTCTCACTTGCTATTCCGCACTACTCGCACTGGCTATCCCTGCTGGTACTCTCACTGGCTATCCCACTGCTGTAACCTCTCACGTGCTATTCCTGCTGGTCTCTCCTCTGGCTATCCAGCTGTACTCTTCACCTCTCATCCGAAAACACTCAAAAACACAAATCACCAAATCCACACAAATCATCTCAACATCTCAAAAAATAACGAGTCTCAAACACGTGGCTATCCCAACTGCTGGGTACCTCATCTCGACTGGCCTCTCATCTGCCTGTACCTCTCACACACTGGCTACCTTCCTGCTGTACTCTCTAGCTCTCGCTCCACTGGCTATCCTGCAGTGCACTCCTGGCTCTTCCTCCTGTCTCTCACTAGCTACCTGCTGAACGCTCACTGGCTATCCTGCTGTACTCCTCTCAACTGGCTATCCTGCCCCTCAGTATACTCTCACTGGCTATCCCTGCTGTACTCACACACCGGTCTATCCTGCTGTGTACTCCCCTCTCCCCCACTCCTCTCCTCACTGGCGATCCTGCTGTACGCTCTCCACTTCTATCCTGCTGTACATTCTCTTCACATACTACTCCTCTCTCTCATCACTGGGCTATCCTGCTGTTACTCTCACTTGCTATCATGCTGGTCCGTCTCACTGGCTATCCTGCTGTACTTCACTGGCTATCCTGCCGTACGACCATACTATCACTCATCCTGGCTATCCTGCTGTTACTCTCACTAGTATCCTGCTGTACTCATCACTGGCTATCCTGCCTGTACCTCTCACTGGCATAATCCTGTACTCTCACTACTGGCGATCCTGCTGTACTCATCAACACTGCAACAAGGCTATCCTGCTGTACATCTCACTGCTATCTGCTGTACTCTCATTTGGCTATCCTGCTGTACTCTCACTGGCTTCTGCTGTACTCTCACTGGCTATCCTGCTGACCCCTCCTGGCTATCCTGTGTACTCTCACGGTTCCTGGTACTCCTGGCATCCGCGTATCTCACTGGCTATCCTGCTGTATCTCATCCCATCCTGCTGCCCTCACTGGCTATCTGCTGTACTCTCACTGGCTATCCTGCTGTACTCTCATTGGCTATCCTGCTGTACTCTCACTGGCTATCCTGCTGTACTCTCACTGGCTATCCTGCTGTACTCTCACTGGCTTATCCTGCTGTATCTCCTTGCTATCTGCGTACTCTCACTGCTATCCTGCTGTACTCTCACTGCTTCTTCTGTAATCTCAACTGGCCTACCCTGCTGTACTCTCATGGCTTTTCCTGTTTTGTATCTCACTGGCTATCCTGCTGTACTTCACTGGCTATCCTGCTGTACTCTCACTGGCTATCCTGCTGTATCTCCATGGCTATCCTGCTGACTCTCACTTGGCTATCCTGCTGTACTTCACTGGTTCCTCCTGTACTCTCATGCTACCCTGCTGTTATCTAAATGGCTATCCTGCCATCAACGGGCCCTATCCTGCTGTATCTCACTGCTATCCTGCTGTACTCTCAACTATGCGTCTTCCTTGGCATTGCGTATCTCACTGGCTATTCCTGCTGTACTCTCACTTGCTTCCTGCTGTACTCTCATGGTATCCTGCTGTACTCTCATTTGCTATCCTGCTGTACTCCCCACTGCTATCCTGCTGACTTCACTGCTATCCTGCTGTACTCTCACTATCCTGCTGAAACTTCATGGCTATCTGCTGTACTCTCAGGCTATCCTGCTGTACTTCAACTTCTCTAGCTGGCTTCTCACTCTTCTGCTGACTCTCACTGGCTATCCTGCTGTACTACTCACTGCTTCCTGCTGTACTCTCACTTGCTATCCTGCTGTACTCTCACTGGCTATCCTGCTGTACTCTCATTGCTATCCTGCTGTACTCTCACTGGCTATCCTGCTGTACTCTCACTGGCTATCCTGCTGTACTCTCACTGGCTATCCTGCTGTACTCTCACTGGCTATCCTGCTGTACTCTCACTGGCTATCCTGCTGTACTCTCACTGGCTATCCTGCTGTACTCTCACTGGCTATCCTGCTGTACTCTCACTGGCTATCCTGCTGTACTCTCACTGGCTACCCTGCTGTACTCTCACGGGCTATCCTGCTGTACTCTCACTACTTCCTGCTTTACTTCACTGGCTTCTGCTATTCTCTCTGGCTATCCTGCTGTACTCTCACGGTACCTGCTGTCCTCTCACTGGCTATCCTGCTGTACTCTCACTGGCTATCCTGCTGTACTCTCACTGGCTATCCTGCTGTACTCTCACTGGCTATCCTGCTGTACTCTCACTGGCTATCCTGCTGTACTCTCACTGGCTATCCTGCTGTACTCCACTGGTTTCCCTGCTGTACTCTCATGCTATCCTGCTTTTTCCTCCCTGCTATCCTGCTGTACTCCACTCCCTATCTGGTTACTCCCCACTGCTATCCTCTGTCTCTACTGGCTATCCGCTTTATCTCACTGGCTATCCTGCTGTACTCTCACTGGCTTCCTGCTGTACTCTCATGGCTATCCTGCTGTACTCTCACGGTATCCTGCTGTACTCTCACTGGCTATCCTGCTGTACTCTCACTGGCTATCCTGCTGTACTCTCACTGGCTATCCTGCTGTACTCTCACTGGCTATCCTGCTGTACTCTCACTGGTATCCTGCTGTACTCTCACTGGCTATCCGGGCTGTACTCTCAGGTATCCTGCGGTCTCACTGGCTATCCTGCTGTACTCTCACTAGCTACCCTGCTGTACTCTCACTGGCTATCCTGCTGTACTCTCACTGGCTATCCTGCTGTACTCTCACTGGCTATCCTGCTGTACTCTAACTTGCTATCCTGCTGTACTCTCACTGGCATTGCGTACTCTCACGGGCTATCCTGCGCTCTAAATGGGCAACCCCTGCTTACTCTCACCTGGCTTCCTGTGAAAATCTCACGGGGCACCCTGCTGTACTTCCTGGCACCCTGTACCTCACTGTACCTGCTGTACCTAGGGGCTATCTGCTGCTTCATTTGGGCTACCCGCTGTACCCACTGGCTATCCTCTGTACCTCATTGCTTTCTGCTGTACTCTCACGGCACCCTGGGGTACTCCGGCTATCCTGCTTATCAATGGCTATCTGCTGCCTCTATTATCCTGCTGCTCTCACTGTTCCCTGTGTACTCTCCTTTAATCCTCTGTACTCTCACGGGCTACCCCGCTGTACTCTCATGGTATCTGCTTACTTACTGGTACCCGCTGTACTCTCACTGGCTATCTCTGTCTCTCCTGTATCCTGTGTATTTACTGGCTACCCGCTGTACTTCATGGTTTTTATTCCGGGTTTTGTTTTCTCACGGGTTTCCCTGTTGTATCTCACTGGCTTTTGCTGTACTCTCACTGGCTACCCTCTGTACTCTCACTGGTTTCTTTTTGCTTGTACTTCACTGTATCACGTACTCCATGGTATCTGCTGTACCCCCCTGGCCCCTGCTTACTCCCCTTGGTATCCTGCTGTATCTCAGGGCTACCCTGCTTTTTCTCACGGCTTTTGCGACTCTCAGGGGGTACCTGCTGTCTTCCGGCTATCCTGTGTCTTCATAGCTATCTTGTGTCTTATGGGCTACCCTGCGCCTTCACGGGGCTTCCGGTACTCTCATTGCATCTGCTGTTTCTCACTGGCACCCTTGTACTCTCATTTGCTATCCCTGTATTTCCCCCCCGGGCTATCCTGCTTTACTCTCACTGGCTTCCTGCTGTACTCTTTTGGCTATCCTGCTTACCTCATGGCTACCCTGCGTACTTCATGGCTATTGCTTTTCCCTCACTGGCTATCCTGCTGTCCTTCACTGCATCTGCTGTACTTCACGGGGCACCCTTTTCCCCG
>NW_026472000.1:7500-10221 GCF_026875155.1 Cherax quadricarinatus | reverse complement strand
CCACCTGAAAGAAGATTGTACAGCCATGTTGTGGGATCCACACCTGACATAAAAGTTGTAGCAGCCAGGTTTAGGATCCACACCTGACATGAAGATTTGGGTAGCAGCCAGGTTGTAGGATCCACACCTGACATAAGAGTTGTAGCAGCCAGGTTGTAGGACCCCACCCTGACATGAAGAGTTGTAGCAGCCAGTTGTAGGATCCACACTGACATGAAGAGTTGTAGCAGCCAGGTTGTAGGATCCACACCTGACATGAAGATTTTGTAGCAGCCAGGTTGTAGGATCCACACCTGACATAAAGAGTTGTAGGAGCCAGGTTTAGGATCCACACCTGACATGAAGAGTTGAAGCAGCCAGGTTGTAGGATCCACACCTGACATAAAGAGTTGTAGCAGCCAGGTTGTAGGATCCACACCTGACATGAAGAGTTGTAGCAGCCAGGTTGTGGGATCCACACCTGACATGAAGAGTTGTAGCAGCCAGGTTGTAGGATCCACACCTGACATGAAGAGTTGTAGCAGCCAGGTTGTAGGATCCACACCTGACAAAAAGAGTTGTAGCAGCCAGGTTGTAGGATCCACACCTGACATGAAGAGTTGTAGCAGCCAGGTTGTAGGATCCACACCTGACATGAAGAGTTGTAGGAGCCAGGTTGTAGGATCCACACCTGACATAAAGAGTTGTAGCAGCCAGGTGTGGGATCCACACCTGACATAAAGAGTTGTAGCAGCCAGGTTGTAGGATCCACACCTGACATGAAGAGTTGTAGCAGCCAGGTTGTAGGATCCACACCTGACATAAAGAGTTGTAGCAGCCAGGTTGTAGGATCCACACCTGACATGAAGAGTTGTAGCAGCCAGGTTGTAGGATCCACACCTGACATGAAGAGTTGTAGCAGCCAGGTTGTAGGATCCACACCTGACATGAAGAGTTGTAGCAGCCAGGTTGTAGGATCCACACCTGAAATTCTTTTTCGTCTAGAGGTCGAGTCTCACAGTTTCTTGTCCTTATTTTCTTGCCGGAGATATTTTATGTGATTGTGATTGTGAATATTTTTCTAAATATAGAGAAGGTGAGAAAAGTGAACACATGAAAAATAAGAAAGTGGAAGAGACTTTAATTGTTCAGTAATTATTTCTGGTGACTTCTTACCATCCATAGGACAGTTTCTAAGTGTCTTTTTTGCTTTATCTAAGACAAGTTTATTTCAATTGTCTCTTCTGTACATCTTCACATTTCATGTGAAGAAATGGGAAGCTACTTATACTTAAGAATTTCCTCATTTCCCTCTTATTTCCTGTGTAAAATAATAGAAATTTTACATCTGTGTGAGACAGCGCAGATATGTGCATGAGAATGTGCACACATGTGTGAGACAGTGGAGATATCCGCATGAGAATGTGCACACATGTGTTAGCGCAGATATCCGCATGAGAATGTGCACACATGTGTTAGACAGCGCAGATATGCGCATGAGAATGTGCACACAAGTGTGAGTGATATAAGGCTCAGAATATTAAACACAGTAAGTGTGCTTGGGAATTTGTATTTACATACTTGTTAGAGTTGGACGAGAGTATTATAATGCGTTGTAATTTACGTGCCTGCTTGTGTGTGATTGTGTGTGTGTGTGTGTGTGTGTGTGTGTGTGTGTGTGTGTGTGTGTGTGTGTGTGTTGTGTGTGTGTGTGTGTGTACTCTGCTATTTGTACTCACCTATTTGTGGTTGCAGGGGTCGAGGCTCAGCTCCTGGCCCCGCCTCTTCACTGACCGCTACTGAGTCCTCCCTCTCCCCGCTCCATGAGCTTCATCATACCTCGTCTTAAAACTATGTATGGTTCCTGCCTCCACTACACTTGCCAGATTATTCCACTTCCTAACAACTCTGTGGCTGAAGAAATACATCTTAACATCCCTTTGACTCATCTGAGTCTTCAATTTCCAATTGAGGCCCCTTGTTTTTATGTCCCATCTCTGGAACATCCTGTCTCTGTCCACCTTATCTATTCCACGCAGTATTTTGTATGTCGTTATCATGTCTTCCCTGATCCTCCTGTCCTCCAGTGTTGTCAGGCCGATTTCCCTTAACTTTTCTTCGTAGGACATTCCCCTTAGCTCTGGAACCAGCCTTGTTACAAACCTTTGCACATTGTCTAATTTCTTGACGTGCTTGACCAGGTGTTAGTTCCAAACTGGTGCTGTGTATTCCAATATGAGCCTGACGTACACAGTGTATAGTCTTGAATGATTCCTTACTGATGTGTCGGAACGCTATTCTCAGGTTTGCCAGGCGCCCACATGCCGCAGCAGTTATCTGGTTAATGTGTGCTTCAGGAGACGTTCTCGGTATTAAGCTCACCCCTAGATCTCCTTGAGTGAGGTTTACAGTCTTTGGCCACCTAGCCTATACTCTGTCTGCGGTCTTCTTTGCCTTTCCCCGATCTTCATGACTTTGCCAGTTGCTGAACCACGCGTCCAGCCTAAGTCTCTTTGTAGTCCTGTCTGATCCGCATCTGATTAAATTCTCCTCATTAACTTCACATCATCTGCAAACAGGGACACTTCTGAGTCTATCCCTTCCGTCATGTCATTCACATATACCAAGAATAGCACTCGTCCCAGGACTGACCCCTATGGGACCCCTCTCGTCAAAGGCGCCCACTGTGATACCTCATCACGTACTGTAACTCGCTCTTGTCTCCTTATCAGGTATTCTCTG
>NW_026472000.1:0-2500 GCF_026875155.1 Cherax quadricarinatus | reverse complement strand
TTCTTAAATATGGGGACTACATTTGCTGTCTTCCATTTCTCAGGTAGTTGCCCAGTTTCAAGGGATGTGTTGAAGATTGTGGTTAGGGGCACGCACAGCATCTCTGCTCCTTCTCTAAGTACCCAAGGGGAGATGTCCGTTCCCATCGCCTTTTAGGTATCAAGGTCACTTAGCAGCTTCTGCACCTCCTCTTCGGTTGTTCGTATGTCATCCAACACTTATTGGTATATTCCCTCTTGACGTTCCCTTCTGTGCTGTCTTCCCACAGCCCTTCCTGTCTTTACTGTAAAAACTTCATTAAATCTCCTGTTTATCTCCTCACATACCTCCTGATCATTTCATGTGAGTTCTCCACCTTCTGTCCTCAATCTGATCACCTGGTCTTTGACTGTTGTCTTCTTCCTGGCTATACAACAGTTTCGGGCCAGTCTTGATTTTCGATGCTATGTCATTTTCATACTGTCGCTGGGCTTCCCTCCTTACCTGTGCTTACTCGTTCCTGGCTCTGCGACTGATCTCCCTATTTTCGTGTGTTCTCTGCCTTCTGTACTTTTTCCATTTTCTATTGCACTTTGTTTTTGCGTCCTTATACAGTCGGGTAAACCAGGGGCTCGTTCTGGTCTTCCCATTGTTTCTGTTGCCCTTGGGAATAAACCTTTCCACTGCCTCCTTGCATTTTGTTGTTACATATTCCATCATTTCGTTTACTGGCTTTCCTACCAGTTCCCTGTCCCACGGAACCTCCTGCAGGAAGTTCCTCAACCCTATGTAGTCCCCTCTTTTATAGTCAGGCTTTTCCCATTCAGCTCCTGTTACTCTCTCCACTTGCAACTCTACTATGTATTCAAAGCACAGAACCACGTGGTCGCTAGCTCCTAGGGGACTCTCATGCGTGATGTCCTCAATGTCTGAACTGCCCAGGGTGAACACAAGGTCCAGTCTTGCTGGTTCATTCTCCCCTCTCACTCTGGTAGTGTCCTTAACATGTTGGTGCATGAGGTTTTTCAGCACCACGTCCAGCATCTTGGCTCTCCATGTTTCGGGACCCCCATGTGGCTCCAGGTTTTCCCAGTCAATCTCCCTGTGGTTGAAATCCCCCATAACCAGCAACTTTGCTCTGCTGGAGTGAGCTCTTCTTGCCACCTCAGCAAGTGTGTCCACCATTGCTCTGTTGCTCTCTTCATATTCCTCTCTTAGCCTCCTGAAGTTCTGTGGTGGATTATACATCACTGCAATGACCACCATGTGCTCCCCAGACTGACGTGTACCTAATATTTAGTCTCTCCCGTCTCGTCTATGCCTCCCATTTTCTCGAATTTCCATCTGTTTTTTTTCGAGCAGAGCAACCCCTCCCCTCCCCCTCTGCCCCTTCTATCTTTCCTCATGATCTGGTATCCTGGTGGGAAGATTGCATCTGTTATTGTCTCTGTGAGTTTTGTTTCTGTAACTGCTATGATGTCTGGGGACTTCTCACTGATTCTTTCTTGCCATTCTTCATGCTTATTCGTTAATCCATGTGCATTAGTGTACCAAACCTTCAACTTCTGTTCTACTGTAACTGTGGTGCGGGGGGTGGGAACAGAGGGATCGGTGTGTGATGGTTGGTTTGGATTGTTCACTTGCCTTGGGGGTGTCGTGGCTGGAGTCCTTCTGCAGGTGTTTCTGGGGGGTGTGCTTGTCCTTCCACTTGTTCCTGGGTTATTCTGCTCTCCTTTTTCATTTCCTCCCATTTCTCCTTTCGTTTTTTCACTCTCTCTTTCAGCATCATCCTTTCCTCCTGTGTTCTGTCTCGATCGAGGTACACACTCATGAACTCCTGTTTGCCTCTCAGCCGTGCTTTCTCCTGCAGGATCATGGTTCGGGTTGATTCTGCCTTGAAAATTACTTTGAGAGGCCGATTCCTTTTCTTTGTGAACCACCCGATTCTCCAAAAATTTGCACCTGAGTCATGTCCTCCTCGCCTATCACCTTCATGATACCTTAAATCACTTTTTTCTACTCCTGCTTTCTTTCATCATAAGTTTCCCCTTTAGCTTCGTCTAGCCCATAGACAAAAACTGATCTCTCCCTTTCCACCTCCTTCTGTGACTCCCATTGCATCCTGTGAGGTGTTTTAGTTCTTTCCTGTGGAGTGTTCCTTCCTTCAGTCCCTTCCCTAGCTATGGCCCCTATGCTCATTGGTTTGTCCTTCCTGCTCACCTGTTCCTGGCCTCCACAGGTGTTTGGTAAGGTCCCTGCACATGTCCTAGTTCCTTCAATGTCTTCCAACCTCTCATTCTGTCCTAGTGTTCTCCCTGTCTTTGTTTTAGCCCCATGTGGGTTTGACAGGACCTCAGCATACAGTTTAGCATCCATGCTCCCTTCAGACCCATTGTCTGTGTCTGATGTAGCCATTGCTAATGCTGCTTCTGTATTATCTTTGTCTCTATGCGTTTCAGATGTCTCAGCTCCTCTTCTAATCTCTGTATCTGTTTTCTGTGCTGGGCGTTTCTTCCCCCCT
>NW_026471999.1:0-10130 GCF_026875155.1 Cherax quadricarinatus | reverse complement strand
TTTTTGACAGCTCTCTCTTGTTCGCGCGTCTCAACGCTCCCTGGTCGCATCAGTCGCACGTTACATAGGCTTCACCGGGAGCCTGGCCATAATATTTCATGAGGAAAACATGCAGTAGTACTCCTGTTGTCCTCGTCCCATCCTCAGTAACACACACTACCTGAAACACCAAACCTTATGGATTAAAACGAACTTAACGAAAACTACAACAACCGGGCTATCAGTAACCAATTTTTCTATAACAAAAGTACTGCACGCTTAGAATTAGTCTGCCTGAAATGCCTAGGCATGCTAGTGGCTTTTTTTGTATTTAAATTATTTATAATATGTAAACCCACATTGTAAGATATGCAAGAAATAAACCATTTTCTTTTTCAACTGTCATGATAAGTCAAAGGTAATCTTAATACTAATCTAAGTGTTGACTGAAATGCTGTCTAACTTATGGGCTTTTCTGATTAACATATATTTTATATGCAGTAATGTGAAATGAACACTTTGAATCCGAATAATTTTTTCTTTTTAACACAGTGTAATAAAAGAGTCTATTTTGAAGGTGAACCATGTCTAAGGTACATCACTAACAACACTTCCTAACACACAGGTACCCATTTATTACTAGGTAAAGAGGGGGTAGCAGGTGTAAGAACACATGTCTAACACCTGTGCCTGGGGTCCTTATTGCTACCAGGAACTCTGTGCATATGAAAATTAAACAAATGCTAAAAAATTAATTACCTTCTTTTCTCTATTGGCCTCATCGAAAATGGAAATAAATTTTTACTAATTTGTTCCATAGATGGATCTTCAAATTCCTCTATGTGGAGGAGATGACACTTGAAGAGCTTGTTGGCTGACCTATGAGGTGGTTTGTTTCATCACTAAAATTCACAATTACATCACACCTTCCTTCCTGAACAAATACAAAACAGTGACATTTATACAATGAAAAAAAATAAATTTATAATTTTTTTTAACTGGCCATTCCCACTAGCAGGTGACCCAAAAAAAAAAACTTCATCATCATTCAACCTTCATCATACTCAAAATTCAAAAATTTATAATATGAGCAAAAAATTGTGATTGCTGTAGCCACAATCTCACAACATGAACAAAATTTTGAGCTGATCTCTTAACAACAAATATATACACTGAGAGGGGTTTTTCAGGGTATATATACTCCTGAGAGTTTATTTTCATCCCTATTTTTAGGGATGAAAATATTCTTGTTTGGTAGTGAAAATGTTATGTGCTGCCTACATAAGATTTTAACCCCATTAATCAATCTATCATTCTTATCTGCTTATCACAAATGCATCATGGAGAAGCCATATTACTTGGTCACACCCATCATACAAGTTATTAAAATGATCAAACTCATGATGGGGAAGTCACATTAAGTGGTCATACCCCTCCCATCATACAAGCCATTACTTGATCCCAAAACCCATGATGGGGAGGTCACATTAAGTGGACACACTCATCATACGAGTCATTAGTTGATCAAACCCGTAATGTGGATGTCACATTAAGTGGTCACACCCATCATATGATTCTTTGGTGACAAATGATTCATAAAAATGTTATATTACTTTGCCACATCCATCATGTCCTGGTGGGATGATGTTGTAAGTGGGAGACACAAAGATCTATTCTGTATTTAACTTTTTTTAATGATACAAAAATATTAGGTATGATAAAAATAAAAAATAACCAATCTCCTCAGGATGACTTGGGGTAAATTGAAAAATGAAGTGATAAATGGATTTTGGGGAATTTAATATAAATAAAAGGGCATGCAGGGGGAGAATGAAATAATGCCACATTAAGAATACAGACTGTGTTTAAATATGAAAGTATCAGAAAAAAAGGACCTAGGAGTTACTGTAAACCCCTGTATCCACTGATTCAGTATTTGCAGTTTCGGTTACCCACAGTTTACTGTGCCCAAAAACCTCTTAATTTTTCAAATATTGGCCTCAAATTTAAAAATAAAAAAGAAAGGCAGTTCTTCAGTTTCCCCATCAATGAAAAAGTGATAATTCTCCACTTAGAAGACAAATTTCAACTTCTCCATTATGGAAAACTAGAGGAAATAATAGCTAGAACTGAATATACCACAAACTCTAATCACACAATAGAGCAGAAAAGTAATGTGAAGGACCTGGGAGTGGTAATGTCTGAGGATCTCACCTTCAAGGATCACAAAAGTGCCAGTATCACATCTGCGAGGAAAATGATAGGATGGATAATGAAAACATTCAAGATAAGAGATGTCAAACAAACCATACCAAGGACGGAGATAGAACCCGCGATCAGAGAGTCTCAAAACTCCAGACCGCCGCGTTAGCTTTGAGGGGACTTGAGCTAGATTCGCCAAGGCACGCTAGCTGGAGATTGTCTGTAAAAACTTGCATTTGTGGTCACAGTGGTGCCTATGCTAACCTTCCTGGGTGTAAAAATATACCTAATTGGATGAATCTATTGTGGCTATTGGCCCAGTGGCTAACGCAAACGGTCTGGAGTTCTGAGACTCTTTTGATCACGGGTTCTATCCCCGTCTGTGGTACAGTTTGTTTGCAATCGTGTCATTACGATTTCTGAGTCAAGAGATTTTCAAGACAATGAGGTCCTTTTTAAATAATTTTTTTCTCTCTAGGCGGGTAATACTGCTGTACATTAACACCCTCCATTCAAGGCAGGTGAAATTGCAGATCTGGGAAATGTACAGAGAACCTTTACTGAATTTAAGTTCCATCAAACCCCTTTAAAACTACTGGAATGCTTGGAAGCACTTGACTTGTACTCACTGGAGTGCAGGCGAGAGAGATACATCATAATCTACACCTGGAAAATTTTAAGAGGAACTGGTCCCTAATCTGCACACAAAAACCCACTCCCTATAAAAGCAAAGACTTGGCAGGTGATGCAACATATCCCCAATGAAAAGTAGGGGTGCCATTAGAACACTAAGATTGTTCAACAGCCTCCCACCAGCCATAATGGGAATTACCAATAGACCCCTGGTTGTCTTCAAGAGAGAGCTGGACTGATACCTAAAGTCAGTGCCAGATCAGCTGGGCTGTGGTTCGTACGGTGGACTACGTGTGGCCAGCAGTAACAGCCTGGTTGATCAAGCTTTGGTTCACCAGGAGGCCTGGTCGTGGACCAGCCCGCGGGGCACTGATCCTTGGAATACCCTCCAGGTACTGTCATAATTTATTAAATTTTTAAAAACAGGCATGCATAGGACTTGTATAGGGTTTGCTACTATCCACAGTTTCGGTATCCACAGCAGGTCCTTGGAACACATCCTCGTGGATACGGGGCGACTTCTGTATTATAAAATAAGTTGTCACCAGAAGACCGTATAAATGAAATTGTGAGAAACTCATTTGCTACTTTTGGCAAATTATGAACTAGCTTTTAAAAGACATAAAAACATAATAAGACAATTCCAAACAAATCATAGAACAGGTGAAGTTGGGACCCACAGCAAGTGAATCCTAAAACTCACAGGCCAGTTATTAAACACTGATGTGTGAGTTTTAGAAAATCACTTGCCGTGGGTTCAAATCCCACCTGTTCCCTGAATTTGATTAGCTTTTTTAAAAATAAGGTGACCCCGTTAACGTCACCCCCAAATGCACCAATTTAATTTATTTATGTAATGCGTTTTTAGTGTATGTTTGGGGTCTGAAATGGACTAATCTACTTCACAATATTCCTTATGGGAAAAAATTCGCAGTACTGGCACCTAAAAATATACTTGGAATGAAAAAAGTCGTTAACCGGGGGCCACTGTATAGATGAATAAGTTCTTTAAAACTGTTATAAACATATGTTCCAAAATTTGAATATGCACTGTGGGGCAGTGTCAACCCCTTAAAAAAAAAAGTAGCAAGTTCAAAAGGTTCAAAGAGAGCAAAGGGTTAGCAGAGTTAAAAATTAATTTATGATGAAGGCAAAAACAGTAAAAGGTGCTCACGGTTGACGGGAGGGGAGGGGGGATGTTGCCCATACAAGCTCATAAAGATACATTTAGAATTTTTTTCGAAACCAGCAACCAAGATAACAAAAGATCATAGTTGTAAAAATTGGGAAAAAGTGATGCTGAAGGGTATTAGGTTATTTTTCTTGACAGAGTGGTAGGTCAGTGAAATGAATTATAATATAGTAAGTGCCCACAACAATTTAATAATGTAAAAAATTATTGAAGATGGGGCTTCACGAGACACCTCTGCTCATGTAGCAACATAGAGGTAATTACAAAAAGTATTTTCAGTTTACACCTTTATGGAGAGTCACACTGGACATACTATGGAGGTCACAGCAGTAATACATTTCCCAAATATTCTTTAGATATATTGTCTGGCATGCACAGTTACATCCAATAACATACACCAGGTCTTGTATTCGTATACAGGAGTGGATGACCAGGCCAATACAAGAGTCTATAGGGTGAAAATTTTCACCAAAAAGATACAAATACCTGCAAAACTTTGCTTCTTGACCCAACACCGAGATTTTATCTTAATAAAAACACGAGAAATATTCTTCATGAAATATACTTAACTATCTAAAGAAATGTGTTTAAACGAAACTCTTTCTGCACTAAAGGGGGGAATTTTCCTTGAACTATATCTTTTACCTAAAGCAATTGTTATTCCATTTTAGTGTGGAGTTGTGAAGACCCGATATTTATAGTTGCCCTGATCAGGGGAGCAGATTGGTGGGTAACACCACCCCCATCACTGTAATAACCATTACCAAACCATCATTGTAACAACCATTTACCACCATCCACTGTGTAACAACCATTACCATCATCACTGGTGTGTAATTATACCATTACCACCCTCAATGTGTATAAACCCAAACCATTACCACCAAACAATTGTGTGTAACAACCATTACCAACCTCACTTTAGTGCAATTAAAACCCTTACCACCATCATGTGTGTTAAAAAAACCATTACCACCACATGTGTGTGTAATAACCCTTACCACCATCACTGTGTATAATAACCATTAACCCACCATCACTTTTTGTTTTGGAACAACCATTACCACAATCAATGTGTGTAATAACATTACCACCATCACTGGGTGTAGCAACCCCATTTCCACCTCAATGTGTGTAATAACATTTTTCCCCATCACTTTGTGTACAACCATTTTCCACCAACACTGCATGTAACATCTATTACCACCATCAGTTGTGTTAGCAACCATTATCACACATCAATTGTGTATACATTACCACCATCACTGTGTGTAGCAACCATTACCACCATCCCCTGCATTGTAACAACTAATTTCCACCATCAGTGTGTGTAGCAACCATTATCACCATCATGTGTGTAATAACTATCACCACCTCACTGTGTATAATAATATCATCACAAACAGACTGTGCAGAGTAGTGGTTCTCAGTCAATTTGCTAGACAACCAAACAGTTTTTGAAGAAAGTAAGGAAGCTTTGAGGCTTGAAGAAAGCAAGAGACCTATGATATTAATCAGCATTCTTGGCAATAAAAAATACATATAAACCTAAATATAGTAAGAAGACCCATGGTAAAAACTATGTTAGCAAAAATAAAAACTAATAGCATGAACCAATATGCAACGTAAATAAGTACCATCTTGCTAAAATCAAATAAACTATACAGTAGAACTTCGGCTTACGAGTGCCCCACCATACGAGTTTTTCAGGATATGAGCAGTCGCTTGATCAACTTTTTGTTTCTGGATATGGGCAAAAATTCAGGATGCGAGCTTCCCCCTCAAACAACTTTTTTTTAGCAGATTGAACATTAAAATGGTATAAAATACCGACAGGTTGTTAGGTAAGACACATATGCAACGGTTAGGTATCTTTAGATACCTAAAGATACCTAACCATTGCATATGTGTCTTACCTAACAACCTGTCGGTATTTTATACCATTTTAATGTTCAATCTGTCAGACACTGCAACACAAGGGTTATCTTGGTACAGACCTGAAAATCTACTTCGACAACTTCTACTAGTGAGAACGGGTGGATTTGAGAGGGACCTGACCTCCCAAAGTGACCTACGTCTCACTTCCTGGCGCTATATAAGGCTCCATCCTGTCCATTCAACTTCATATTGTTTCAGACTTTGGAACAATGCTCTTCTCCAGACTGAGGGACTGACCACCTCAAAACTTTAAGGGTGATGGACTGATTACATTGTCTTCAAGTCTCTTCTGCTTCTATCAACTTTTCTGTACTCGACTGAAGAAGCCTACTGTGTAGGCGAAACATTTCAAAATAAAGATACCTAACCGTTGCATATGTGTCTTACCTAACAACTTTTTTTTAGACCTCCAGATCTTACAAAAATAAAAGTGAATATATAATTGTAGTTCACTGTTGTGATGTATTATGTTGTTTTTACTGCTGAAGACTGTAACTGCAACAGATATAATAGTATTTCTTACCTTAAATTGTGGGTGCTGGTGTTTGTGGATGATTGTGAAGAGAGTGGAGAGTTATGTTGTGGTCCTACTGAGCTAAGATGGACGGTAGAAGTTCTGGTACTGAAGTTGATGGTTGTACTGGAGTGTGCATAAATTCTGCAATGGATATCTGTTCTATTTTACCCTGCAGTACATTATACAACTGACGGTAAGGCATCAGCTGCTCTCGACACCGTTTCAGGGTCCTCTTCAGTGAAAAAGTCTAACTTTAAGTCATTCATTAAGTCAGTCAAGTCATTCAGTCAGTCAAGTCATTCGGTCAGTCAAGTCATTCAGTCATTCAGTAAAGTCTGTAAGTCAGTCAGTCAAGTCATTCAAGCAGTCAGTCAAGTCAGTAAGTCAATCTTTCTGTCAAGTCAGTAAGTCATACAGTCAAGTCAGTAAGTAATTCAGTCAAATCAGTAAGATCAAAACACAATTCACAAACACAGCTAGCTTGTAGGAGAGAAGACGAACTTAACATGTATTCACGAAGCTGGGTTGGTGGTGTCGGGGGATGGCAGGGGATGGCGGGAGGTCTCCTCCGCTGACCCACAACAAGGCGGCTGATTGAGGTAGGGAATGGCCGCCACCACTTGTCACATAATCACATTTTATTCATTCTAGAGTATATATCAGGTTTCTATGTTATTTATATTGTTTATTATGTCATATTATATGAACTGTGATAGATAAATAAGCCATAGAGTTGATACTGAAGTATTTTTGTCCTGCCCCCCAAAGCAGGAATTCCACTGGAACGATTTAAAGGCATTTCAATTAATTTAAATGAGGAAAACTGACTCAGCATACGAGCAGATCAGGAAACGAGCAAGGTCACAGAATGGAGTAAACTCGTAAGCCGAGGTTCCACTGTACGTATTAGTTAAAAAATTAAATTGCCAGTCAAAAGAATTATTTGTTGATGGTTTAACTCACTCACAGCTACTATGGGTGCTGTAACTTACTACTTGAGAAACAATGTTTATATGGCATCTCTAATGGGCGATGAGACAGTACAGTGCATTATACAGTAAACTTTTAACCTAAGTTTTCCTCACCTGAGGAAGGCCACATTACCCTCAGAGCTGGGACAGGCACATGCACAAATCTTCCCGTTTACTACCCAGGAAAAGTTCCATGGTTCAGAAATGTATCTGCATTCTGCAAGAACTTTCTTGTGACTCATTTTAAGACTCTTAACTTGGTCCTGTGGGCAATCACACAATGCCAGTCAAACCAAAGTCCTGATAAAAAAAAAAAACAGAGTTTAGACATATTTATATAGAATAGGTAAACAATACAACCTCTCATTACTTAGCAACGTACTTGTTTACTGACGACTTGGAATTACGATGGACTCTCTAACCAGTATGCATACCTAAATAATGTATATTAGAGCTGATTTCCTATATTCTGTTTATTACAATATACAGTATAAATATTTAAAAATATAAGTGCTAAAAATGTTATAAATGGTGCAAGGGTGACATGAAAGCAATATCAAAGATGACTCAAGGAATCGTAATGAAATGATTGCAAACAAACCATACCACGGGCGGGGACAGAACACGCGATCAGAGAGTCTCAAAACTCCAGACCGTCGCGTTAGCCACTGGACCAGCTAGCCACAATAAGATTCGTCCAACTAGGTATATTTCTACACCATAGGAAGGTTAGCATAGGCACCATTGTGACCACAAATGCAAGTTTTTACAGAATAATCTCCAGTTAGCATGGCCCTGATGAACTCTAGCTCAAGTCCCCTCAAAGCCGTTAACATGACTCACAAAATCGTAATGACACGATTGCAAACAAACCATACCACGGGCGGGGTTTAAAATCCACGATCAGAGTCTCAAAACTCCAGACCGTCGCGTTAGCCACTGGACCAGCTAGCCACAACAAGATTTGCCCAACTAGATATATTTCTACACCATAGGAAGGTTAGCATAGGCACCATTGTGACCACAAATGCAAGTTTTTACAGACGAATCTCCAGCTAGCGTGGCCGTGACGAACTCTAGTCCAGTGGCTAACACGACGGTCTGGAGTTTTGAGACTCTCTGATCGCTGGTTCTATCCCCGCCCGTGGTATGGTTTGTTTGCAGTCGTGTCATTACGATTTCGTGAGTCATGTTAACGGCTTTGAGGAGACTTGAGCTAGAGTTCGTCACGGCCACGCTAGCTGGAGATTCTTCTCTAAAAACTTGCATTTGTGGTCACAGTGGTGCCTATGCTAACCTTCCTATGGTGTAGAAATATACCTAGTTGGACGAATCTTATTGTGGCTAGCTGGTCCAGTGGCTAACGCGACGGTCTGGAGTTTTGAGACTCTCTGATCGTGGGTTCTATCCCCGCCCGTGGTATGGTTAATATCAAAGATGGTTTACATGAACTCACTACCATTGTAGTATGCTCCTCGTTTAGTGATGAATTCATTTACCAACATGGTATTAGGAACGAAACTCCGTCATTAAGTGAGGAGAGGCTGTACACAATATCATATTCATTACCATGATCTACCTCCTTAATACCTTAGTGAAAAAAGTAACTAAATTCATAAGGCAGGAATGCTCCTTTGTAAAACAGTTTGACATTCAGTAATCAAGTTATGCCTTTCAAGATGACTATAAATTACCTCGGCAATTATTGATTCCATAAATTTTTCTACTATAGCTTCGAACTATAGATTAGTGAGTATCTAGTCTATAGTTCGAAGCTAAGGACCTGTCATCTGCCTTGTAAATAGGTATTACATTTGCCATTTTCCACTTGTCAGGCACTATGCCAGTTTGTAATGATATGTTGAAAAGATTAGCCAAAGGTTTGCTAAGTTCCTCTTTACATTCCTTGGAAATCCTTGCAAACAGTTCATTAGAGCCTGGGGATCTGTTAGGTTTTAATTTCTCTATTTGTTTGAGGACCATGTCACTAGATACCCCAATCATGCATAGTTTATTATCGTCCTGCTCTACATAATTTATTATTTCTGAAATTTCACTAGTATCTTCCTGAGTAAAAACTGAGAAGAAGTAAGTGTTCAAAATTTCACAAATATCCTTATCACTGTCAGTGATCTGACCTAAGATAAGTGAGCCAATCTTGTCCCTAATCTTACTTCTTTATACCTGAAAGAACCCTTTTGGGTTAGTCTTTGAATCCCTTGTGACTTTAGCTTCATAATCCGCTTTTGCTTTTCTTATTCCTTTCTTTATTTATCTCTTTAATTGAATATATTGATTTCTTAACTGCCCATCCCCTCTTTTGATACGCCTATATATGTATCTCTTTTGACCAATGAGATGTTTTAATCTATTGTTCATCCATTTGGGATCATTTTTGTCAGATCTAATTTCCCTACTCAGAACAAAAGTTGTCTGGGCAGCTAGAACTATGCTGTGAAAAACGTCATATTAGCAACCATCGCCACCTACCTGGCCCAAAGTCAGGTCATCCCAATTTAGCCCACCCCAGTAATTTCTCAGTCCCATGAATTCGGCCAAGCGGAAGTCTTGGACAGAGACTTGTGTTTAGTTTTAAAGGGGGTGAAATGTTCCAGAAGCCAAGTTTAGTGTCAGGTGGTGTAAGTGTTTTCCCGAACATTGAGTTTATGTACGGTGGTGTTGTTTTCCCGAACATTGA
>NW_026471998.1:0-11801 GCF_026875155.1 Cherax quadricarinatus | reverse complement strand
CAAAACTGCTTCAAAAAACAACCCTGAACTACTTCAAAAATCGTATGATTCTGAATTCCAGTCAAGAAATTCCAAACATTATGACTAAATTTAAAAGTCCCCTAGAATTACTACTTTAAATCGTGCCTTGGGGCCTTAACAATTTCCTCCATAGTAGTCTCCCTTGGTCCCTATCTAAGTTTGGGGGACGGTATATCACTCCTAAAACATTTTTTCATGCCCCTCTGAAAATTCTATCCAAACAGACTCTGTATGTGTTACTTCAGACTTAATACCCGTTTTTATGCAACAGTTCAAGCGATCTCGGACATACAATGCCACCCCACCCCCCTTCCCGATACTTCTATCTACTTGGAACAATTTTAAAACCCTGAATATGACATTCCGCAGGCATGTCCCGACTTTTTGAATTAAACCACGTCTCAGTTAAGGCAAATACATCAATGTTACCTGCACTAGCAACTAATCTCAACTCGTCCATCTTATTCCTAGCACTACGGCAATTAGCATAATAAACATTGAAAGACTCTCCTTTCTCTTTACCCTTCCTGCTCATTTCTGCTTTTCTACTAAACCTATTACTGTCCTTATCACCCAAAGTCCCTGGCTTTTCAATGTCATACACTCGTTCTGCTTATTACTAGTTCCCCTAGAACTCGTATATTACTACACTTGGACTTCACTGTTTTCCTGCCAAAACCCATACCACTAACTATTCCTAGTTTAAAGTTCTAACTGCTCCCTCCACTGCAGTTGCCAGTGCTACCACCCCAGACCTAGATAAGTGAACCCCATCCCTGTCATACATGTCATTTCTGCCATAGAAGAGGTCCCAGTTGTCAATGAATGTTACCGCATTTTCCTTACAGTATTTGTCCAGCCAGCAATTGACACCAATTGCCCTGGACAACCATTCATTACCAACTCCTCTCCTTGGCAAAATGCCACATATGACAGGGTTCCCACCCTTACTCCTAATTATTTCTATTGCTGTCCTATACCTGCTAATCAGGTCTTCACTCCTCCGTCTGCCAACATCGTTGCCTCCATCACTGAGACAGATAATAGGATTGCTTCCATTACCTCTCATGATGTCATCCAGACAGCTAACAATATGCTCCATCCCAGCCCCAGGAAAGCAAACTCTTTGTCTTCTACTCCTGTCCTTCAAGCAGAACGCCCTATCCATATACCTAACTTGGCTAACCCCAACAACAACAATATTCTTACCTTCCTTAATGTCTTTCGTCGTGACGTTCCCAGTAGTCGACTCACATACGTCGGGTAGCACTGAGAATGTATTAGATGTTTCCACAACAGTTTCCACGGCAGTCTCTTTCTTCTTCATCGTTTTTACCTTTCCATTCGTCTTCTTGATCGTCAACTTCGTTCCCTGCTGTCCAGCCACTGACCAGTTTCCCTTCTTGACCTGAGGACTCAAAACAGGAGGACTACTACAAATCTTCTTGTTTTCCTCGGTCAGTCGCCGAATCTCCATCTTCGCCATCCTCAATTCTTCCTTAAGCTGTTGGTAAAGTTGCTCGATGGAGGGCATCTTGCTTCAATTCGTAGAGAGCGCGCAAACAGGTCTTCACAGAGCTAAGTACACGTCAACACTGCGCAAAAGCCAACTCAATCAGGAGCTACTGCGCAGCACGTCTGCACGGCCCAATAGCGATGCTTCCATCCTCTGATTTCTCCCCATTTATGCAAACTCTCTGCTGCCTATTTGTCAACCATGCCTCTACCCAGGACAAGATTTCTCTTATTCCATGTGTCTTAATTTTCCTCAATAGTTTCTGATGTGGAACTCTTTCAAAAACCTTACTGAAGTCTATATACACAATAACATATTCATTACCATGATCTACCTCCTCAAATACCTTAGATGAAAAAGTTAATAAATTCGTACGGCAGGAATGCCCTTTTGTAAAACTGTGCACAGATTCGTTGATCAATTTATGCTTTTCAAGATGGCAGTGAATTTCGTAGGCAATTATCGATTCCATAAATTTCCCCACTATGGAGGTTAGACTTATTGGTCTATAGTTCGAAGCTAAGGACCTGTCACCTGCCTTGAAAATAGGTATCATATTTGCCAATTTTCACGTATCTGGCACTATGCCGGTTTGTAGTGATGTGTGATGAATGGTTTTGGAAACCGACAAGTTGAAGAATTGAGACACTTATGCAACATATGGGAATCTTTATTGAAGAAACATTTCGCCACACAGTGGCTTCATCAATCCAATACAAAGTAGAAAGGGTAAGGAGAGGGAGGAGTTTGAGGTAATCAGTCCCTCAGCCTGAAATCGATGTGTTCAGTCCATCACTTTTGTAGAAGTAGAGCATAGGGCCAGAGGGGTGGCTTACTGCAGTCATGTGAGTCGAAGCAGGAGGAAGTGTTCATGACCTGACTGAAGTAACTTTTGAGTTGGCCTATCTTGCCCTTAATCTTACTTTTGTATACCCGAAAGAACCCTTTTGGGTTAGTCTTTGATTCTCTTGCAACTTTAATCTCATAATCCCTTTTTATTTTTCCTTTTTCCCTTTTTTTTTTTATTTCTCTCTTTAACTGAATATACTGATTTCTTAACTGCCCCTCTCCTCTTTTGATTCGCCTATAAATGCCTCTCTTGTGACCAATGAGATGTTTTAATCTATTATTTATCCATTCTGGATCATTTTTGTTTGATTTGATTTCCCTATTTGGAACATAAGTTGTCTGAGCAGCTAGAACGATGCTCTTGAAAACGTCATATCGGCAACCATCACCACCTACCTGACCCATAGTCAGGTCATTCCAGTTCAGCCCACCCAGGCAATTTCTCACTCCTATGAAATCAGCCAAACAGAAGTCGGGGACAGAGACTTGATTGCCATTATTAGGGTAATTCCATGATATATTAAAACTGAGTGATTTGTGATCACTTTCCACAAGCTCATCATTAACCTCAAGATTATTAATTAGAGATACCCTGCTGGAAAGAACCTACTCAAGCAGGTTATTTCTTTTAGTTGGTTCTGTCACAAACTGTTTTAAAAAACAATCCTCACTCGAAATCAAGAAAGTCACTTTACTCCAAATTTCCTGTCAAATTGCTCTAGTCAATTTGTCTAAAGTTAAAATCTCTCTTTAGCTCAACATTTTAGTTTGTAGATGCCTTATGAATTTCCTCCCATTTAAGTTTACTGCACTCCCCATCAAGGTTTGGGGGCCTGTAAATCACACCCAAGATTAGATTTTCATGGCCCTCGAGAAGTTGTAGCCAAACAGATTCAGTGACTGACTCTTCTAATTGTATATTTTGTCTAACACAACAATTTAAATTGTCTCTGACTTACATAGCTACTCCACTACCCTTCCTGTTGACCCTATCGGTGTGGAATAATTTATAGCTTCGTATGTGACATTCAGAAGGCATTTCTCTATCATTTAAATTGAGCCAGGTCTCTGTTATAGCAATAATATTTATGCTTCCTGCACTTGCAATTAATTTTACCTCATTTCTCTTATTTGTAAACCTTAAGGGAGCTAGTCTCTTGCTGCCCCTCTGCTGTCTCACTTTGTTTGCTAACCTGATCCATTGTCTTTATTTGTAACTTTATGATGATTGTCTTTTAAACATTTACTGTTTTCAACTCTAGTGCTGCAACCTGACTGTTTCCCACACACACACCCATACCTCTATCTTTTATCAGTTTAAAATCCTAGACATGTCAGCAATGGCCCTCTCGTTCGAGTTGGCAAATGCTAACCACCCCTGCCCCAGAGAGATGTACCCCATCACTTGCATTCATAAATTTTGTTTGCCAAAAATGTTATTAAAAACCCCTCCTTCAGAGTGCACTTCCCATCTCCAGGAATCAAATTTTGCCTGCTGGTATCCCTGAACCCCATCAAAAATTTTTACCTTGCTCATACTCCCCCACCCATGTAAATTTCCAAAAAACCATTTGTCTCTTTTTGCCCCTATCTAACAAGCTCACCCCACCTTGCTGAAAACCCCAAAGGGGCCTGTTCCCACAAAAAAAAACCCCCTTTTTTCCCCCTCTCCCACCCTTTTCCAAAGGGGGAACCCCACTCCACCTGCCCTCCACAACAAAATTTTACACTCTCAATCTTATAATTTCGTTCCATTCTTCAAACATGCCCAAACCCAACCCAAATTTGCCCCTCCTAAACCTCTGGAAAATAGATTTAGAAACCCCACACCCCCTAATCCCCAAAAACAATGGATTCTCTGCATTATAAATTTAAAACCACACATTGCCCTCAGTCATTACATTCCCCCTGCCTTGCCTTCTCCTTGTTGGGAAAATTCACCCAATCCATGCCTCACACCCATACAAGAGTGTTGGCATAACTATACTCTCATACATTCCCCTCTTTGTTTTCATGGATAAAGCTTTTTGTCTCCACAGACTCCTTAGTGCAACACTCACCCCTTTTCCCCTCATCAGTTCTATAATTTACCTCATCTTTCATAGACCCATCTGCTGACACGTCCACTCCCAAATATCAAAATACATTCACCTCTTCCATACTCTCTCCCTCCTATCTGATATCCAATCTTCCGTTACCTTATTTTTTTGTTATCCTCATTGTTATCCTTTATGATGTCTTTGACCTCCTCATGTCTGGCATACTTCCCTTCTGATGTGTGACACACGAGACCATGAAGTCCGAATTGATCAGCTGTCGCCCTGCCGCAAATACACCTATGTTCGGTGAGGATGAGGGCGGCTAGGCGAAGAGCAACACCAATCCGAATGGCCTGTGGGTCGAGTCGAGTGCCCAGGGAGTAGTTGGGAACATCTAGATGGAAATATCTTGAGTGTGGTGCCTTTACCGCTAGGAGACGAGCTTTGTGCTTTCTTGAAGCGTTGGTGAGCATTACGTTGGCGATTTTTTCTATGATCGGTTTGTCCCAGTTGGACTGTTTGTGCTCTTTGGGTGGAGCTGGTCTACTGGAGGAGTCTGGAAAGGTATCCCACCGCATGGCTGCTTCAGTGAATCTGGGGTCTTGAGCTACTACCGCGTCTCTCAAGCGTTCGGGGACAATTTTCTTGACTAATCCAGTGGAAGCCAAACACGAAGACAGAAATATGTCTAGGGTTGTGAATGACTTTTTGTTGAGGTTCCTGTGTGCTGAGAAACATGTGAACTAGGCGTCCCACAACTGCAAACTTCCCCAGTTTTTTGTATAGGCAGTCTGTGGTTTGAGTGAGAATCGATCAAGATATTTTCTTTCGTACCTCTTTTTTTTCCCTGACAAACATGCTTGCCCTGGACTAGTTATTATGGTGTGAAGTCATGTTGCCTTGATAAATAAATACATTGTTGATGTTGTTGGTGTGGCAAGCATACACGTGGGGAGAAATTCCACTCATTTTCATCCAGGTATTCCTTACTCCAACTAAGACAAGAGACGCTGTATATATGTCAGAAAGTTATCTCGCGTCAGTAGCTTGAAGATTACGAGACTGGAAGAAGTAGTCTCTCTTCGGATTATTAACCCAAGAGTGGTTAACTCTGGATAAAGCCAGAAGCCAAGCAGTGTGGCTTAACTCCACTGAGGTTATTAAATCTTTTTTCCCCCCTAGGATGAGACCCACGGCTTCTAGGTATTTGTTTAACGCTAATTGTCGCTCCTTGCCCGGGGATTGAACCTGGGTGCTTTCAGTTACCATGTAATGTTCAGTCACTACGTCATCACCACTGAACAAGTCCTCTCCACTGAGCAAGTCACCTCCACTGAGCTCAAGAGTCACTTTCACAAAGCAAGAGTCATCTCCACTGAGCTCAATAGTCACCTCCACTGAGCTCAAGAGTCACCTTCACTGAGCTCAAGAGTCACCTCCACTGAGCTCAAGAGTCACCTTCACTGAGCAAGTCATCTTCACGAAGCAAGAGTTATCTTCACTCAAATGAATAATTAAAAACAGGAAATTACAACATACGGACTGTTGTTTGCTTTGCAAAAATATTACAGTATATTGCTGAAGACAGATTATAAAAGGAACAATGATCAAAGAAATGCACGACTTTGATTCCTTCACGAACATGACAAAAAAGTCGATAATGATTTAATAGTTGTGCATCAAAGACACAAATTAATGTTTGTGGGTTCAGATTTAAAGCCCATGTGTTTCCGGTTATCTGAGTCACACGTTTCATACGAAGTTTATTTTATTGCAATGCGTTAAATGTTTAACATTGGAAAATATTGCAAAGTTTGAAAGACCTCAGCAACACAAACTCTTTGTGTGTATTTAGAGCAGGAATACATAATATGGTACTGGAAGGTAGCAATGTACACGCACCAGGGAGCAGCCACGGGGGATGCGGTGGCCCGCAAGTAACAAGCGTTGTATCCCGTTAATAAGGTTCTTTGTGGGTACCCTAGTTTAAAGTCCTAATGTTGGCGTCTGTGTAGCAATGAATTCCTGGACGTTACTGGTGAGTCAACAACGAGTCTTAGATCTTGGCTTGAACAACACTGTAACACTGAACAGAAGCTTTGGTGCCGGGTACACAATGTAACACTGAACAGAAGCTTTGCTGCTGGGTACACAATGACTCCACCAACTTCTCTACAACTCAGACAAAAAACTGTGCGTCAAAGTCAGTAACTTCTCTGGCTGGAAGTCAACCTCATTACCACAGTAATGTGTAACAATTTTAAAGCGAATTCTAGCTCTTGTGCTTGACGAACATGAAGTTACGTTGTGGTCGCTACAATAAAGTCGTCTTCGGCATCATATTCGCCTGTATTCAACCGAAGAAACCTGCTTCGTAGCCAAACATTTAGCCAATAAATATACTCAAGTGCTGAACATGTGTTTTATTCATAGAAGTGATGATACTGTATACCATCAATAATGTAAAAACTTGAAAAGTTGATGAGTAACTCGCCTGGGCATCTTTACTGGAGAAATTGTGGGCATTCATAACAAGGTTTTACAGTTAACACAGTGAGGTGATGTTGTATATGTGCCTTATTTATCAACTTGTCGTACTGTATGATCTTGATCAAATGATCAACAGGAAATGTTGTTGCCTTACTCTTTTAACCATCACTGCCCAATATTGTAACCACGACGGAACAGTGATAAAACGTTTCGCAAACCAAGCGATATAGGATGCAAAACAACTACGGGGGGAATAGAATGATAGCTCTAGGTCTTTCGTGTTGCAATCAACACATCATCAGGAGCTTGTAAAATTGCAGAAAAGAGAAGGGCGTTCAAACAAGCGCGATCCCAAAGGACGCCCCCGCTTGAGTGAGTGAGAGAGAGATAGAGAGAGAGAGAGAGAGAAAGAGAGAGAGAGAGAAAGAGAGCACAGGAAGTGCACCCAGGCACACCAGTGCCCACAGCCAGAAGGATGAATATTACAGCACTCTCTTTCTCTTTCTCTCCCTCCCTCACTTATTCCAGTGGGGGCGTTCTTTGGGATAGCGCTCGCATGGACGTCCTCCTATTTTCTGCAATGTTGCAAGCTCCTGATGATGATGTGTTGATTGCACAACACGAAAGGCCTAGAGCTATCAGTCTACTCCCTCCGCGGTTGTTCTGCCTATACATGTATGTATATATATATATATATATATATATATAAATATATATATATATATTATATATATATTATATATATATATTTATATATATAATATATATATATATTTACATGTATATAATATATAATATATATATATATATATTATATATATATATATATATATATAATATATATATATATATATATATTTATAAGTAGTAGGTTGGTAGACAGCAACCACCCAGGAGGTACTCCCGTCCTGCCAAGTGAGTGTAAAACGAAAGCCTGTGATTGTTTTACATGATGGTAGGATTGCTGATGTCTTTTGTCTGTCTCATAAATATGCAAGATTACAGGTATGTCTTGCTACTTCTACTTACACTTAGGTCACACTACACATACATGTACACATTTATTTATACACACTCATCTGAGTTTCTTTGATTTTATCTTAATAGTTCTTGGTCTTATTAATTTTCCTTTTATATCCATGGGGAAGTGGAATAAGAATCTTTCCTCCGTAAGCCATGCGTTTGTAAAAGTCCAACTAAAATGCCGGGAACAATGGGCTAGTAACCCCTTTTCCTGTAAAGATTACTAAAAAGAATAATAAGAAGAAAATTGTCAAAGTGGGAAGTCTGAATGTGCGTGGATGTTGTGCAGATGATAAGAAAGAGATGATTGTGGATGTTATGAATGAGAAGAAGCTGGATGTCCTGGCTTTAAGTGAAACAAAGCTGAAGGGGGGGGAGAGTTTCAGTGGAGAGGAATAAATGGGATTAGGTCAGGGGTTTCAAATAGAGTTAGAGCTAAAGAAGGAGTAGCAATAATGTTGAAGGATAAGCTATGGCAGGAAAAGAGGGACTATAAATGTAGTAATTCAAGGATTATGTGGAGTAAAATAAAGATTGGATGTGAAAAGTGGGTTATAATAAGCGTGTATGCACCTGGAGAAGAGAGAAGTGTAGAGGAGAGAGAGAGATTTTGGGAAATGTTGAGTGAATGCGTGGGGAGTTTTGAATCAAGTGTGAGAGTAATGGTGGTTGGGGATTTCAATGCTAAAGTGGGTAAAAATGTTATGGAGGGAGTAGTAGGTAAATTTGGGGTGCCAGGGTAAATGTAAATGGGGAGCCTTTAATTGAGCTATGTGTAGAAAGAAATTTTTTAATAAGTAATACATATTTTATGAAAAAGAGGATAAATAAATATACAAGGTATGATGTAGCACGTAAAAGAAAGTAGTTTATTAGATTATGTATTGGTGGATAAAAGGTTGATGGGTAGGCTCCAGGATGTACATGTTTATAGAGGGGGAACTGATATATCGGATCATTATTTAGTTGTAGCTACAGTTAGAGTAAGAGGTAGATGGGGAAAAGAGGAAGGTGGCAACAACAAGTAAGAGGGAGGTGAAAGTGAATAAACTAAGGGAGGAGGAAGTTCGGGTGAGATATAAGCGACTATTGGCAGAAAGGGGGCTAGTGCAAAGATGAGTAGTGGGGGGGGGTTGAAGAGGGTTGGAATAGTTTTAAAAATGCAGTATTAGAATGTGGGGCAGAAGTTTGTGGTTTATAGGAGGGTGGGAGCAGGAGGAAAGAGGAGTGATTGGTGGAATGATGAAGTAAAGGGTGTGATAAAAGAGAAAAGGTAGCTTATGAGAGGTTTTACAAAGCAGAAGTGTTATAAGAAGAGCAGAGTATATGGAGAGTAAAAGAAAGGTAAAGAGAGTGGTGAGAGAGTGCAAAAGGAGAGCAGATGATAGAGTGGGAGAGGCACTGTCAAGAAATTTTAATGAAAATAAGAAAAAATTTTGGAGTGAGTTAAACAAGTTAAGAAAGCCTAGGGAAAATATGGATTTGTCAGTTTAAAAACAGAGTAGGGGAGTTAGTAGATGGGGAGATGGAGGTATTGGGTAGATGGCGAGAATATTTTGAGGAACTTTTAAATGTTAAGGAAGAAACAGAAGCAGTAATTTCATGCACTGGTCAGGGAGGTATACCATTTTTTAGGAGTGAAGAAGAGCAGAATGTAAGTGTGGGGGGGGGTACGTGGGGCATTACTAAAAAAAAGGGGGTAAAGCGCGGAACTGTGGGTTCATGAAGAAAGTTAAAAGCGGGGGGGGATTAGGTTGGGAGGGGTTGGTATTTTGTTTAATAAATTATAAAAGGGGGAAAGGGTCCTAGGGTTTGGAAAAAGAGCATGTATAGTCCCTTTAAAAAAAAGGGGAAAGGGAAAAAAGAACGTAAAAAATTAAAGAGGAAAAAAGCTTACGAGTAACCGGGGAAAAGTGTACGGGTAGGGTTATAATTGAAAGAATTAGAGGTAAGACAGAATGTAGGATTGCGGTGAGAAAGGAGGTTTCAGAGGGGGGGGGGGATTGTAGATCAAGTGTTTACATTGAAGCATATTGTGAACAGTATTTGATAAAGGTAGGGAAGTTTTTTTGTTTTTATGGATTTAGAAAACAATGATAGAGTGGATAAGGAGAAATGTGGCGATTTTCAAGTAATGGAATAGGTGGTAATTATTAAATGCTGTAAAGAGTTTTTATGGGTAGTGACTCAGGTTAGGGTGTGTAAAAGGAGGGAGATACTTCCGGGTAAAAGTAGGTCTTAGCAGGGAGGGGTAATGTCACCATGGTTGTTTAATAATTTATAGATGGGTTGTAAAGGAAGTAAATGCTAGGGTGTTCGGGGGGGGGGGGTGGTTTAAAATTTTGGGAATCAAATTCAAAAGGGGAATTGACCAGTTACTTTTTGCTGATGATACTGTTTATGGGGGTTCTAAAGAAAAATTTCAAAGGTTAGTGGGTGAGTTTTTGGGGAAAGTGTGTAAAGGTAAAAGTTGAAAGTGAACTTGAAAAAAGTAAGGTGATGGGGTGTCAAATGATTTGATAAAGAAAATTGGATATCAAATTGGGAGGGGAGTATGGAAGAAGTGAAAGTTTTTTAATTTTGGGATTGCGTGTCGGCGGAAAGGATTTTTGAAAGGATGAGGGTTAAAACATAGAAAATTTATGAGGGAAAAAAAAGGGGAGTGGTGCGTTGAGGTATATGTGGAGTCAAAAAACGTTATTATGGAGGAAAAAGGGAATGTATGAAAGTTAGAAATAAACCCCCTCTTATATGGGTGTGAAGCTTGGGTGGTAAATGCAGCAGGGGGAGGGTTGGAGGCAGTGGAGATTTCCTGTTTAAGGGCAATTTTTGGTGTAAAAATTTTTGCAAAAAATTCGGGTGTGGAATTAGGAGAAAGGGGTGGAGTTTAAAAAAAGTATTGTCAGAGGGCAGAAGAGGGGTTGTTTTAGGTGGGTTTTGGGCATTTAGAGAGAATGGATCAAATAAAAGCATGGGAAAACATATAAAATTTTAAGGGGGAAAGGGAAAGGGGGGGTTAGGGGTCGTTTGAAAGGGTTTAAGAGGGGGGAAAGGAGGTTTTGTGGGGAAGGGGGTTTGGGCTTCCGCAAACGTGGTGGCGTTAGATAGGGTGAATGGGGAGAATGGACTTTGGGGTGCATCGTTGGAGTGTGACAGGGTAATATTTATGAAGGGATTTGGAAACCCGGGTTTTTTTCATATAGTCGGCTTGAGTCCTGGAAAAGGGGGTACAATGCCTGCACTTTAAAAAGGGGGGGTTTTTGGGGTATTGGGAGTGTGGAGGGTATGTTGTGTATTTTTATGTGTTTTCTTCTAGACTGTTTTTATTTTGAGCACCTCTCAAAAACAGGATAATGTCGAGTGGTGAAAGTGTTGAATTGATGAAATTTTTTCTTTTGGGGAAATTTTTTTCTTTTTTGGGGCACCCTGCCCCGGTGGGAACGGCCGACTGTTTAAAAAAATATATTATATATATATATATTTTATATATATATATATATTATAATTATAATTTTATATATAATATATAAATATATATAGGGGTAGGTTGGTAAAAAGCAACCACCCAGGGAAGTACTCCGTCCTGCCGAGTGAGTGTACAACGAAACCTTAATTTTTTTAAGATGGGAGGATTACTTGATCACGAAATGTAATGACACGATTGCAAACAAAAACCTGCCCCGGCCGGGATTGAAAAGGGTCAGAGAGTCCAAAAACCCCGCCCTGCTAGCTGGTTAGTGGGAACGCGACGGGCTGATGTTTTGAGACTCTCTGACGTGGGTTCAATCCCCGGCCGGGTATGGTTTTTTTTTTTGGAGGATTGCTGTTTCTTTTGTTGTCTCTAACATGCAAGAAATTTTTCA
>NW_026471997.1:0-11903 GCF_026875155.1 Cherax quadricarinatus | reverse complement strand
AACCCTAAACCTCTACAACAAACATTGCCCAGTCAGAACGAAACGGATCAAAGAAAAGAGGCTAAACAGCCCATGGCTAACTAGAAGTATCCTCAAATCTATTAATAAAAAAACACCAAATTGAAAAGCAATTCAGATTAGGCTTAATTACTAAAGAATTTACTAAAAGATACACATCAATACTAACAAAACTAATACGTAAATCAAAGCAAATGTACAGTGGACCCTTGGCTAACGCTATTAATCCATTCCTGAGAGCTCATCGTTAGTCAAAATTATCGTTAGTCAAGTTAATTTTCCCCATAAGAAATAATGGAAATCAAATTAATCCGTGTAGGACACCCCAAAGTATGAAAAAAAATTGTTTTTACCACATGAAATATTAATTTTAATACACACAAACTGAAGAAGACATGCACAGTTACATGACACTTACCTTTATTGAAGATCTGGTGATGATTGATGGGATGGGAGGAGGGGAGAGTGTTGATGGTCTTAGTGTTTAGAAGGGGAATTCCCTTCCATTAGGACTTGAGGTGGCAAGTCCTTTTCCGGGGTTACTTCCCTTCCCTTTAAATCTCTCAAACCAACCTTTGCTGGCCTTAAATTCACTCACATCACCACTAGTTGCTGGCATTTTTTTAATTTAATCGTCATGCAATTTCCTAGCCTTTTCACATATGATCGCTTGAGAGATGCTATCTCCTGCTATCTGTTTTTCATTTATCCACACCAATAACAGTCTCTCAACATCTTCGAGTACTTGCGATCTCAGTTTCGAAAACATAGTTGCACTTTTGGCAAGAACAGCTTCCTTGATTGCCGTTTTCTTGGCCACAATAGTAGCGATGGTTGATTGGGGTTTTGTGTACAACCTGGCCAGCTCGGAGACACGTGCTCCACTTTCATACTTAGCAATGATCTCTTTCTTCATCTCCATAGTAATTCTCACCCTTTTTGCTGTAGGGTTGGCACTAGAAGCTTTCTTGGGGCCCATGGTGACTTATTTTGCAGGCTGTGATAATATGAAATGTTCCGATTGTATGCTTGGAAGCGACCGCGGTGGCTGGCTGGCTAGTAAACACTGGCCAGAAGTGGACGCATCTCAGACGGAACGAATAGTGTTAGTTGAGGTTTTTAGCACTAGTCGAGGCAAAAATTTTGCATTAAAATGTATCGCTAGTCGGATTTATCGTTAATCGATGCCATCGTTGGTCGAGGGTCCACTGTATTATGAAAATAGGTTTAGTGAAATGAACGGTGACATGAAAAGTACCTGGCAAACCCTCTCCAAAATTTTGGGCTCAAGAAAACTGACTGGAAATAGAGAGATAGACTTATCTAAACCAGATGAACCTCACATGCAACCTATAGACACAGCCGACAAATTTAATGTCTTCTTCTCTACTGTAGGATCAAAGCTAGCGAGCCAAATTCCCAGCTCAAATACCCATCCGAGTGAGTACCTCACTGGCAACTATTCAAATACTCTATTTCTAGCTCCAACTAATCCAACTGAAGTCTCACTCATCATTAAATCATTAAAAAACAAATCAGGTGATCTAGATAACTTGCCACCATTCATATATAAAAAAGCTGCACCAGAACTGTCGCCCATTATTGCAACAATGTTTAACAAATCTATAGCATCCTCAACCTTCCCATCCATACTAAAGACAGAAAGGGGTCACCCTGTCCACAAAGGTGGAGATCCAACTGTTTTGGGAAACAATTACAGACCCATAAAAACTTGCCTTATATGCAAGATTTTTGAAAAAATAATAAAAAAGCGACTTTACCCCTTCCTTACTTTAAAAACAATTTACAAAAACCCATGCCGGGTTTTGGTTTTCCCCCCCCCCAAAAAAAAAAGCAGGGAATGATGCTATTATAAAAAAGTTTGGGCCCTAATATACACAGCTCCGAAAAGAATGAATATCCCGGGGGTCTTTTTTCGCCCTAAAAAAAAGGTTTGAAAACCATTTGATCACAAACTCTTGCACCCCCGGGGACTAAATTTAATTATGGAATAAAAAGGACATTCTTTTGATACCAAAAATCCTATCTTAACGACAGCTCAGTATGTACATGCAAATGGAGTCAATCCATTTCCCAAACCCAAAGCTGTAGGATTCCCCCGGGTTTATTTGCCCGGGGCCCCCACTCCTCTTTCTCATTACTTCAATTCTCCCCGGGTGCATCGCAACTCCTTACACCATTTCTACTCACAGATGGCTCCCATATGGTTCAAATTTCCTTTCAGCCCCAGCTGTGCTTAAAACCCCACGGGAAAAAAATAAAATGCAAAAGATTTATGCTTTGATGAAAACCCCAAAAAAACTCCCCACTTGTTTAGGTAAGACAAATAGAAACATTTTGGTTTCTTTTTTCGAAACGTTTCCCCCTACACAGTAGGCTTCTTAAGTCGAGTACGAAAGTTGATAGAAGCAAAAGAGCCTTGAAGACGATGAAATCGTCCATCCCCCTTAAAGTTTTGAGGGGGCCCAGCCCCTCGGGGGTGATGGACTGATTACATGTTTTTCAAGGCTTTTCTGTTTCTATAAACTTTTGCGGGGTTCCCCCGACTGAAGAACCCCTACTGGTAGGCGAAAGTTTCGAAATAAAGATCCCCAAAACTGTTGTTTAGTGTTTACAAAAAAACCTGTCGGTATTTTTTACCTTTTTATTGTTCAAAACTCAAAATTAACATAGAAAAAACTTATTTATGTGTTTGGCAACTGAGCCTAAAATATTCAATCAACATACGGGTTAAAGGGCTCCCCTTATCAAGACACCGGGGGGCCAAATTTTAGGTCTTGGCCTTGACTGTAACCCTTAAAATTTTCAGCCCCATCCCCATCCCATAGAAAAAAAAATTTTTCCAAATCAGTAGGAATCCTTTCCAAGTTTATGCTATTATGTACCACAAATGACCCCTTCCCTTGTACCCTCTAATTATTCCTTACTAAACCTATGGTATCTGTGCGGGCCTTAATAATCCAACAAAAAGTGCTGTGTGGGGGGTTTTTCCACCCCTCCTGTGCTAGACAGCACCTACACCACTTTTCAAAGGGACCCCAATTTGCAAAATTTATAAAAAGACAACACTTTTTTTTTGTCCCTATTTACTTATCGGGAATTTGAACTCCACGAAAAACCCTCCTTTAAAACTACTACTGACGTTTTTAATAGAATGCGCAGTAACAATAAAAAATCATAAGGAAATTTTAACATCCCTCAAAGAAAAATTTTCTCACTAGGGAAAGGGGAACGCTATGCAAAAAAAAAGGAAAAAGGGATCGGGAACTCACTCCCAGAAAAAGTCAGGGTTCCCCAGAAAACTGAAAAATTTTAGGGCTCTGCAAAAAAAATCCTCTTATCTCAAAAATTTTAAAACCCAAAATTAAAACCCAAAACATCTACGGGCCCTGTTTTATCATTTTTGACCTCCTGGTTTTTAAATTCTGCCATTCCATAAAATATTACCACTTTGCACCATTCCTTTTAAAATTTGATTTTGTACCAAGTATTTCATAAGATTTATTAAGTCCAAAAGGGAAAATTTTTAAAACAGCTAACCATATTCTATGTTTGTTTTTTTAAATTTTTTTTACTATGTTTCTATTATTTTATCTAGTTTTAATTAGATAATACTTATTAGGATTAGTTTGAAAGAAAAAAGGGCCCGGCATGATAGTGGTATCTTTGTTCATGTTTCTTAGCTAATCAAAAATTTTAACTACCCCATTGTAACCTTTTCAAAGAAATAAAATTATTATTATTATGAAAACATATTAGATGGGCCCGTTGGCATGTATTTTTACGAGGGGACAGATTAGTGTTCTCTGGAATTTTTTACAAAAAAATTTAATATTTTTGTTTTTTTTTAGTCAATTTCAAGCTGCTTCAGCCCCGAAACCCAAACGAAATTTATTTCTGGTTTTAGTTAAATATCTTTCCTTTTCCATCGATAATTTCCAAAGGGAAATGAGAATAAAACCATAAAAACCATTTTTGAAAATAAACCCCAAAGTCGTATTTTTAAAAACCCTACATTTGGGGCAAATTTTTTTTTTCCCAATTTCAACCCGCTTGGGGTTTGGATTTTTCTTTTATTTTGGTACACACTCACTGCAAAAGACTTTTCTTCAATTTTCTAGGCCAAAAAATTTCCAATCAAGCTTTTGAGTGGGGCTAACCTCATGACGTTTGTTTTAACATGGACCTGTGCCATAGCTGTGTACAGCGTCCGTATTAAAGGGTTCCCTCAGTAATCCCGGGAATAATTTCAAAAAAGCATAATTTCAAATATCTGGGGGGCCCCACCAACCCGGGCTACTGTTTTTTGGTTTTAAATTTGTTCACAAAATTAAATTTCCCGTTTTTTTTTTTCCCCTTTATTGTTTTAACCCGCCCCACTTTTTTGCCCCACCCATGCTTTTCCCAAAGAATAAAAAAAATGCTTCTCGTTGGGGAAAAACACATACACCATACCCGTGTCCCCTAAAGATAAGGTGGCTTTAGCCCTTTGAGGGTCGAATGGCCCTCTCCCAGCTCGTTTCAGGGTTTGGCCAAATTTAAAAAAAAAAAAAAAAATTTTATGAAAAGATAAAAAAGGAAAAAACTTTTCCCGATCTTTAAAGACACCAAAAAAATATGAAAAATTTTTTGGGGAAAAATTTGGAAATTTGCTCTTGCGAAGTTTGCGGTTTTCGGCGATGTTTAAAGCATTTTGGGGATTTTGCCCCCCTTTGGGGCCCCCTTTTTTGGCCATTTCAATGTCTAGGGCGACAAAAAGCATGAATTTCCCCTAGGGAAATCCATTTTTTTATCGAAAAGGGGGAAAAAACCACCAATTTATGAAAATTTAAATATCCAGTACATGGTCAAAATTTAGCAATTTTGAATTTACACAAATTTCAAAAGATGAAAAATTTCCCAAAAGGGGCCCGAATAAAAAAGACATTCCCGGCACTAAAAACGACATTTCTCAGTTCATTAGTCATGTCTGAAAAACCCCTCTAACTTTTTTTTGCTTTCCCCTTTGAATTTTTATTCTCCCCAAAAAAATTTGAAAAAGGGTTTTCTGTTATTTCAGACTACTCAATTTGTGTAAAAAAATTTGGGATAAATTTATATTTGGGACCTTGCGAAAGAATATTAGACTCACCAGTTGAGTGTATTGGACGTTTTGGGATGATTTGTTTTCTTTTGAACTTTGGTAAAAATGGGGCTTTCTGCTACTTGGAGCTCAATTTCTGGTAATTTTCATTGTAAAAAACCCGTCAAAATCATCTCAGTTTCTTAAATGTCTTCCATTCTATTTAAAAAGGGGACCAAGAAAACTAGAATCAAAAATTAAAAAAAACCTTTCAAAAATACAGTGCAAAGTCCCCTGTTTTATTCCAAAAAAAAGGTAAAAATTTTTTTTTCTCTTTATGCACTGTGTGCTTTTAGGATTTTTTTTTATTTTGTGCACACTGAACCCCATAGACCCATTCTTTATATGTAGGCCCACCAGTTTTTCCCCCTAGATTTGAGGGGACAGAAATTTTGGTGTACTAGTTCGTCAAAATTTCCCCGGGGCGTAAGCCATATTGTACATCCGAAACCCCCAAAGGGGTTTAAAACTTCTGTCGTCCACCATGAGCTCAGTCACTCCCGATAAGCGTGATTGGTAAATTTGGGCCCTTTTATATGGAGTATAGGTCTGTGTGGTAAGGTGACTTTATAAAAAAATCATGCAGGGACGCCCTTTCATAATGGAAAAAAAAGCGACCCCTGGTTTTTTTTGTGTTTTAAAAATGATTTCTCGGTTTTATTTTTTTTGGTTGTAAATTTTTCTCTTTTTTCTTTTTATGAAATTTTTTTTTTTTTTTTTTTTTTTTTTTTTTTATTTTGATTGGGTTTTTTGGATGGGGGAAAATAAGTGGTCCCCCAATTATGTCCCCTAATCCGTTCCTGAAAAATGGGGGTATTTTTCGAAAAAGACGATTTTCGAATCAATTTTCCCCCAAAAAAATAAAGTAAATTTCAAAAAATTTAAACATTTTTTGAGACCCGAAGTTTTAAAACAAAAAAAAATTTTTTACTGGGAAAAATAAAATGTAGTACATAAACAACAATGGCACATGATGAATGAAACTTAACAGAATAACACTTTCCCTTTTTGGGGATTATTTTGTGCATAAAGGGCTGGAGGAGGGAAAATTGAATTTTGTTTGAAGGGGGAAACCCCTTCCCCGAAACCCCCCTCAGGTACCCAAAGGGTTTTCTGGGGTTACTTCTTTCTTGTTTCTTTTTAAAGCCACTAGGGACCAAACCCTTTAGAGTACTGGGTCCTGTCTAGCCAAAAAAAAATGTCCAGAGAGCTCGGTTTTTTGGGGGTCTCTTTAAAAAAATTCCCCAAAATGGGTCAAGACTGTCACTGAAAGTTGCCCTTTGGCTTGCAACATCCTTCTCAGGGTGTATTTCTCCATAAAATTTTTTCCCCTTCCTAACCCCACATTTCCCCAAACCCTTTAAATTTTGAAGAAGCAATTTTTTTTCCTCTCTCTTCCCCCCCCCCACCCCCCCTATGCCCAAACCCCAAAATTCCTGAGTGCCCCATCTGTTTTTGTTTTTTGGTGAAAGCTCCTTTTAGCCCCCCTCAGTGGTTAGCTCCCCCTTTTATTTTTGGGGCCTCCACCCAAATCTTCCATCTCCAAACCACATCCAACCCCATGGAAAATCCCCCGTGCCACAATGAGTTCACAACTGACATAGGCTCATCAGGGGCACCTCAAACCCTTCAAAATCCCTCTTGTGGACAAAATTGGCCACAGTTTTCAAGCAGAGTTCAAAGTCTGGTAGTCACTCCCTCCCAAGCCTTAGCTATAAGGTTATGCAGTGGAGAGTACTGAAGTGTTTTTTTCCAAAAAAATCTTTTAGGTCAAGTGAGTGTCTGAGGTCACTTTAAAGCCCCTTTTTTCAAACATTCCCTTTGGTGTAGAGTTTTTTAAGTTTGAAAGGGACATGCTGGTCCATGGGCTGGAGGAGAGGAAGAGTATTCAGGGGAAAGACTTTACTGTGATGAACCCAAACTCTTCAGAATTAGGTCATCCAAGTTTGGAGGAGGATCAGGTGCATTGTCCTTTACTGGGAGGCACTTGAGACCCAAATTTTCTTTTCCAGGAGGTAAATTCTTCACATAGGGCCAAAACTTCTTTGAACCACTCGAAAAAATGCCCTTTGTTACCCTCCCTTTTTTTAGATCTCCAAAAACACACCAATTTACTTTTAACATTATTTTTCTTGAACACACTGGGATTTTCAGAATGGTACCTGTAACGGTTCACTTTGAAATCCCACTGCATTACCCCCCCCCCCCCCCCCCCCCCCCAGAACATGAGGTCGCTGTTTTATAGGTTTGGTCCTGGCAGTGCCTTTTCTTCCTAGTAATGTAGGCCCTTTTGGGCATTTTCTTCCAAAGAGGCCTTTTTTGTCACAATTGAACGTTGTTCGGGTTTTTCAGTCCTTCAGCCTCTTGTACCCCTTAAATTTGCCATTTTTTCACCGCTTTTTGGTCGAATGGCAGCCTAAAATGCTTTCATGCTGTGTATGCCAGTAGTTTCTTAAATCTTCAAATCAGCCTTTGCGGGCCCTTAAAAATTCACTCACTTCACTAGTTGATGAAGTTTCTTCCCAAAATCGTATGCAACTGCATGCCTTTTCAAAATAGGCGACGTCAAAGATATTCCTGCAAATTTTTTGTTATCCAACAATAATAATTCTCAACATTTTCGGTACTGGTGATCTCATTTTTGTCGCATTTTTCCCCCCTTGCAAACAACAGCTTCTGTTTTCCCTTTTCTTGGTTGAGGGTTGGGGTGGGTTTGTTATACATCCTGGTCAGTTCGCCACCGTACCCCACTTTCATATTGTTCGTGATGTTTTTTAATTTCAACGTACTCCCCTTTCTTTACCAAAGGCTTGGACTAGGAGCTTTCTTTGGAGCCATGTAGTTATTTGACTTGCAAGCACTAAAATCAAGGGAATATGTATTATAAAATTTTTTGTATGAACACGTGGGGACAGTCGTCATTGGAAAACAATGGCACATGGCGGGGAAGGGGGGGAGGTGGTCGGGCCCATGGAAACGTCCGGGTAAAAGCGTTTAACGATTTAAACGGACCTTTTGCGAGCCAATGTTTAGACGAAATAACGGCTATTTCCGAAAGGAAAAAATTTCGGCCCGGACGATTATTGGGGCCCAGTACCTTGAAATTGAGCTAAAAGTAGGGAAAATGTTTGTTTTTTGCTATGTTCAAGAGTACACAAATGTGTCACTGCCCAATACATGCCCAACTGGCCTTTCTGATATGTAGTCATGAATGGGTTGACCTTTTATACAAATATTACAATATGCTTTAGTCTACTAACGTATTCTTCTATTTTTTGTGTAAATAAAAATTTAAAATGGAAAGCAACCATAATTTTAAAAAGGGGGGTAGGGGGTGTGACTAATGAACAGAGAAAAAAGTTTTTTTAGTGCAGGAAAATCTGTATTTTTTATTCTGGACCCTATTTTGAAATTGGCATTTTGAAATTTGTGTGAAGTTGTCCAAAATTTCCCAAATTTTTCACTTTTTGGGTAGTTAAAATAGGGAAACGGGTGGTTTTTGTGCTCGGGTTGCAGAAAAGAAGGAATTTAGTGAAATAGCTATGAAAATGGAAAGGGGCCAAAAAAAACGGGTAATTGAGTGAAATTGCCCAAAGTAAATACGCGTTAGGTTAAGTGATTCTAACTAAAACCCCTTGTAAATTTTGGGAAAATTGCTAAATTGGCACCCTTCCCGGGGGCCAGATTAGTGATGGTCAAACCTGTAGTGATGGCATGGACCCTCAAAGGGTTAAAGCCTACTACATATGATTTTTTGCACAGGAATTTTCAAACAAAAAGGGGCAGTGCAGTTTCTTTAATTGACTTCTGACAGCCTTTTTCAGGCTCTGATCCACCAGGAGGCCCGGTCACAGGGGGGGCCGCGGGGGCGTTTTACCCCCGGAACTTCTCAGGTAAACTCCCGGTAAAACTCCCGAGGGTCATTAGGGGGGGAGGGGGGGGGGCCACCCCGGGGGGACACCATTTAGGTGGGACACCAAAAAATTCTTTGCCCCTTAAAGAAGGTGACACTAAGAACATAGAAAGGAGGAAAACTGCAGCAGGCCCGTTGGCCCTACTAGACGTGCTGCAGCATTTTGAAAAAATCCTTTTTTTCAGTTGTCTTTGTGATGGGCACGTGCTCTTGGGTGATTCTGAAGAGAAGTTGCGGGTGGTGGATGAATTTGGTGCTGGAAAAAGAAGAAATAAGAAGAACAAGAGCTATTTAGAAAAGAAAAAAAAACCTAGATGTATGATGTATTTGTATGTTGTATATTATATAATATTATATATATTATATATATTTATATATATTATTTTATATAATATATATATATATATTTATATATATATAATATTAAAATATTATTAATGTATGTATCCCTCTTGAAAAGCCCCTGCATTTACTTCTCTTCAACCCCATCTATAAAATTTTAAAAACAACCATGGTGACATCAACACCCTTGTTAAGGCCTCTTTTACGGGAAAAATAATTTCCCCTTTCCTATGTACTCTAACTTGGCCCCCTTTCCCCCCCCCCTTGAAAAAACTCTTCATGCTTTCAGTAACCTACCTCCTACACCTTTACCTGCAAATCTGCCACTTTGCCCCCCTATCCCCCCTATCTACCCCTTTTTCCCAAACCCAAAAATGCCCAAAGCCCTCTTTAGCCTTATCTAAATATGTTCACTTATATTTTTTCACTTAAAACTGGTCCACCCCCCGTCCCTTTTCCAAAAAGCCTCCTTGTTCATCTGCTATCTATTCTCCGTCTTACTTTTAATTCTTTCATAAAAACTTACCACATTTACCCGGTTTAATCAACAGCTTATTTTCCCCCATAATTTTTTCACTTTTTTGTCCCCCTTTCCTTTATACAAAGGAATATGCATGCTCTTCCAATCCCTAGGTACCTTACCCCCTTCCATACATTTTTTAAAAAATTGCACCAACCCCCTCCAAAAACTTATCCCCACCTGCTTTTAACCCCTTTGAGGGTCGACAGGCCCTCTCCGAAATCGTTCTCAGGGGTCGGCCAAATTTCAAAAAAAAAAAAAAAATTATTTTTTCTTATAAAAAAAAAAGAGTTTTTTTTTTTAAACATTTTTAGGTAAACAAAAAAAAAATTTTCCATCAATACTTAGGAGATATGGATGCAGAAGTTTGCAGAAATGAGCCGCGTTGGCACAGCGGCGATGCCCCTACCGGTAAAAATTTAGTTTTTCTTGTATTTGAAGGTTTTTTGTTTTTTTCACTATTTTTTTTTTTCACATAATTATGTGGGGCCCGTGAGACCAAAATAAGGGGCAATGTAATATATACTGTTGTATACAACACAATAAGCACACAAACATAATTATCAATATATTGTTTACAAAACTAGTTTACAAAAAAACAAACAATACAAACATTGTTTATTATTATTGTTTTTATAATATATATACCAATATACAGTCCACTGAACATATTCCTATTAGTTCTGCAGCTTGTGGAACTCTGAAACATGGTGTCATACACAATGGTGTTTTATCTTTCTCCCCCATTCTATCTCTTTCAATCTGTCTCTCTCTTTCTATCTGTCTATCTATCTCTGTCTCACAGGTACACATAAATACAAGTATACTAGTATAAATTACCTAGGTAACCCAAGAAATCCAGACAAAGTTGCTATACTCTGCTGAAGATGTGAGTAAAAAAGATGACACAGTCTTGTGGCTCTCTGAGACAGAGAGCTAGACGGATAGACAGATAGACAGGGAGCTTGACAGACAGACAAATAGACAGACAGAAATGTTAGTGTACCAGTACCCGTGTACTAGTGTTCCACCCTCCTCCTCCCCTTCTTCCTCTTCCTCCTCTTCCCCCTACTCTTCCTCATACTCTTCCTCTTCCTCCTCTTCCTCTTCCTCCTCTTCCTCTTCCTCTCTTCTTCCTCTTCCTCCTACTCTTCCTCTTCCTCCTCCTCCTCTTCCTCTTCCTCCTCTTCTTCCTCTTCCTCCCACTCTTCCTCCTCCTCCTCTTCTTCCTCTTCCTCCTTCCCCCTAATCTTCCTCGTACTATTCCTCTTTCCCCCTCCTCTTCCTCTTATTCCTCTTCCCCCTACTCTTCCTCTTCCTTCTCCTCCTCTTCCTCCTCCTCCTCCCCTCTTCCTCCTCCTCTTCTTCCTCTTCCCCCTACTCCTTCCTCCTTTTCCATAGTGTAAATTACAAGGAGTCCACAGCTTTTCAAAGTGACATATTAGCTCATTACTCTTTCCCCTCGGCCTGTCAAAACAATGGGGTCGGATGCTGCTTCCCCCTCCCCCATTCTACTAATTATCTTTCTCCTCATTCTATTGTCTGTCTATCTCTGTCTCAAGGTACATATAAATACAAGAATACATGGTATAAATTACCTAGGATAACCCAAAAAACCCAGACAAAGTGCTATACTCTGCTTGAAGATGTGAGTAAAAGTGATGACGCAGTCTTGTGGCTCTCTGAGACAGAGAGCTTATGTTAACAGGAGCTTGACAGACAGGCAAATAGACAGAAGAATTGTTAGTATACCACAAAAACAAAGGGAGGGCGATGTTCATCTCATCTTTTGGCATCGCTCTACCCTCATTTACCCTCATCAAACGTCAGCACTTATCAGATGTTATCTCCCCTTATCTTGTTTACTGTCATGGTGTGAACATTTTTATTACATATTATTATTATTACCTATTATTATTATTATTTATTTATTATTATTTTTATTATTATTATTAATTTTTTTATTA
>NW_026471996.1:0-11386 GCF_026875155.1 Cherax quadricarinatus | reverse complement strand
TAGTGGCTCCTTTTTGTCTAATGCGAAAACTTCTTAACACACTACCCGACGGTTTATCTCCCCATAGCACGGCATCCATACCTGCCCTTACCCTTAATTCATCAAATCTTTCATTATGTATGTCCCTTAGTCTCCCTCTTAGCCCTGATATTTCTTCATTGTTCGCATCGCTATTGTGCCGTGCGGACAGGCTGCGCAGTAGCTCCTGATACAACTGGTTTACTGCGCAGTTTTCCTGTTTTGTGCATACAACATGGCGGATAGCATTGGACGCCGTGTGAGCACTATTTGTGTGGAATTGGTGCGTGGCACGCTTACAGGAACAACCATGCACGTGTTACTGCATGCCATCATCAGTGAGGTATATGGAATACCGACCGAAGAATTATATGGAGTAGCAGTAAATGGTGTGTCGAGAATTTTCATCAAGTTTAAAGACGCAGGATTCTACACAAGTATAGTCAACAAATATCAAGAGAAGAGGCTGGCAGTGAACACTATGGTGGAAGTCTGCTTACATGATGTGTCCAGCTATGTGACGTGGGTGAAGGTACGAAACGTGCCTTTTGAGGCGACGGAGCATGATGTGACGGCGGTGTTTGGCAGCTATGGGAAAATCCACTCAGCAGTGATGGGGGTGTGGCAAAATGGACCTTATGAGGGGCTACCTGAAGGATCATTTACGCTGAAAATGACGTTGAGGCAGCCAATTCCATCATACGTATTTATGGAGGTCTTCCGAATGCAGGTCTACGTGTACTACTCAGGGCAGCGGAAGACTTGCAGATTATGTGGTTCTTTTGAACATATGGCGGCCCAATGCTATAAAAAAGCTGGACGGAGGGAACAGGTACCAGTGATCTTACAACGGAGGGATGCTCTGGAGGTGTCGGAGGAAGGAGTAAGGCCAAACAAGATTCCTTGCCGATGGAGTGACGAAGTGGATAGGGCTGAGGCGGCCATGGAGGAAAGTGTCACGCTAACAGTTAATAAAGGACAGACGACATCGACGTCTGATGAGGAGGGTACGGACCAACAGGATTGCTTGCTGGAGGAAGTACTTAGTTCCTTTTTGCATGACGTTGAAGAGGGACAGGTGGATGAAGGGTGTAACCTGGTGCAGGCAACTGTGCAGCAAGATCAGGAGGTTAGGAATACTGTGTGCACTAATGTTAATGTGCACAAAGTTGTGGCAGAGGTCCATAGGGCAGAAAAGACAGGTGACGAGGTGTGTGGGGAGGGGAGTTCTCGTAAGAGAACTGCAGGAACGTCTGAGATGGACGATGTTCTTACTCCAGGACAAAGAACAGGAGTAAAATCTTGGAGAAAGGATGTATGTCATAAGGGGAAAGAGGGAAGGGGTAATGTAGGGTTTAATGGTTCTAGGGATAATGAAGGGATAGGGGGGGGTGAATAAGCAAGCTGTCAAGAAAGATGCCATACAGAGAGACGGTTTATAGGAGGGTGTGTCCCAAGAAGAAGGGTAAACCCCCATTTTTTAAAATAATTCCGTGTAACAGAAAAATGTAAGGATTAAAGAAAATGAAGTGAAACGGATGGATGGAATGGTTTTGAGGAGTATAATGTGGAGTTGTTTATACAAAAACATAATTATAAGAAAGGCTGTGTTTGGCTTTAAAAGGGGTTAAAATTGTATGAAGTGGTTGTTAGGTTTAAAAAGGGGAGTGGCAGTGGCTTCGCTGCTGACACGGTGGAGTGGGGTTTGGGCCCAGCCCCCCTTGTGTCTTTCGGGCAGCAAACCCGTACATCAAAAAACCATGATATTGGACGTGCGTGCTCTTTTTTGGGTATCAAAAATGGCTGAACAACAGTCCGGAGAGTAATACTATCTGCAAAGAGCGGGTTTGTGGCGTTAAGTGGAGCGATAAACTACTTCCCCCTAACTCATCGGGACAATGGTATCCCCAACGGGGAAATTATAGGGCGTCGCTCTTAATGGTTTGTCAAGAATCTTGGAAATTTCTGAGACCCGGCTTCTCAAAAGAATTGTCGAGCATACCGGAAAAGCATGAGTGTGAATTTCAGCGAGGGATGTTGTGTTACAAAAATTTTTCCCAAGTATACACTGGGTGAAGGTACGGAATGTACCCTTCGAGGCTACGGCGTATGGACAAAGGATTTTTTTGCAGTTATGGACGTGCTTTTGAAACCCTGGGGGATGGGGGATGGTCCGTATGAAGGAAATCCCGGAAAGGTTCTTCACCCTTTAAAAATGTCTTTAAAAAGGGCCTATCCACCCTTGTAACATGAGGTTGGAACACAGGTTTATGTGTACTATGCGGGTCAGAGAAAAACTGTCGTTGTGCAGCTCTTATGAGCAATGGCACCCCCAGTGTTAGGAGGCAGGCTCCTCAATTTGGAAACCCCGATTGGTTTCAACAGTCGTGTGTTTTGGGTCCCTGGCTCTTTTTCCCTCTGGGGCCGAAGGCCCTGATTCGGAGCAAGGGGGCGACCGGGGGTGGCGGAGGGGGAAAATGTGTCCCATCCAGGGGAGTGGGGGGAGTCGAAGGTGTTGCTGAGGAGTCTTTAGTCCAGGAAGTTCGATCAGGAGGGTTTACTGGCAGATGTATCAAGGATTTTTTGGATGGGGATGACCGTGTAAAGGTGTCCTCGTTTATGGAATTTGGAGACTGGAGGAAAAAAAAATTTGTGGAGAAAGATTTGAGTAAAAAAAGGGGTGGAGTGGGGTGGTGCCGTGGGGGTAAAAGGGAAGGATTCGTCTGGGGGTGAGATGTGTGTAGGGGAAGTTCTAGAAAAGAACTGGGCTCAGAATGACGGGTTATTCCCCCGGGGAAAGGGGGCGGGGAAAAGTATGGGCAGTGGTTTTTGGACCCGATCCCAATAGTGCTAGAGGGCCCCCGAGTTCCCACGGAGAGGGGAGGGGGGAGGGACTGCACAGGAAACCGATGGAAAGGGTAGCAAGTAAAAGTGAGCGAGTAAATCCAGCGGCATGGGGAAAACCCCCACTTCTATAATTTTTTCAAAATTTCCCCGTTAAAGTCAAGGATTTAAGGGGACTGGGGTTTAAGAAGTTTGGTTGGAGGGGTTTTTTACGGGGGTTTGAGTAGATATTTGTTTTTTGCAAGGCTAATCAAGGGCTGGTTGTGTGTTGTTTTTAAAAGGATATGGATGTTGTTACCAGGGTTTGCAAGAAAGGGGGGGGTGAGTGGCGATAAAGGGCAGCCCCTTGGTGTATGGGGTTTGGGGAAGAGGGGGGGGGGGTGGGGGGTCGTGGGGGTGGATGGTGCTGGGGTGAGAGTCGAGCATTTTTTAGGAGTTTACATCCAGCAATGCAATCCAGGGTAAAGTAGATTTTGTCAAGAGGTATGCTGAAAATTTTGAGATTTTGCCTGCTAAAAACAGTAATAGGTGGTGATTGGAATTTGTGTGATTGGGAGTGGGTGTCGAACCGGAGGGCGGGTTGTGGCTGAGTGTGTGAGGGATGTTTTGCGAGAATTGGGGTTTTTATGTGGTGGGGGGGGGGGGGATACCAAGTGGGCACATTCGTCTGGGGTATGAAGCGCGATTGGACAAAATTTATATTAGCGGGTAAGATGTTGTGGGGGTTTGAAAACCTTCGTGGGGGTTTTCGGATACGGGCGGAAATAGCAGATTTGATGGGGGTGGAGTGGTTGTTTTTAAATCGGGGTACGGGAAAAATTAAATGTAAGGTTCTTAAGGGGGGGGTGGGGGGCTTTTTTCAGTGTTTGGTGGTTCCCTTTTTGGGAGGCTAGGGACGGGGAGTAGATCTTTTTGATTGGTGGGAATGAGGAAAAACGGGAAATACAAATTTTTTTTTTAAGGTTGGGGGCGGGAAGGGCGAGGTGGCTTTTTTGGGTTGCAAAATTATCTGGAGGGACATTTTGCAAATTGTTTGTTGGGGGGGTGGTAGGGGGGATGACATGGACAGTTGGGAGTAGGACGCGAATACCAATGTAGGTTTGATGCAATTGGGGTTGGGGGGGGTTGAGGATGTATTGTGGGGTGATAACCGTCGGGGTTTGTTTTACGTAATTTAGGGCCACAGATTTAAACCCCCATTTCAATTGGAGCAACCCCTGGGGGGGGGTATCCAGTGGGTCGAGTCCTACCCAAAACTGAAAGTATGACTTTGCTGATAGTTGGTTTAGGGAAAAAGGGAGTGGAGGGAGGGGGGTTCCTGGGGGGGTATTTTTAAAGGGGGGGTTCCATGTTTTTAAGTGAGCGGGATAGAGTGGGGTTGGGGGTTTGGGTTTAAAAGGGAGGTTGAGGGGGAAGGGGAGTTTTCGGTGAGTCCCGGGAAAAACCAGGGTAGCGGAACCCAAATGTTTTTTATGAGCACATTGGGGGTGTTAGGCAGTGTTTTGTTAGCTATTGGAATATGTTAACTGGGGAAGTTGGGCACATCCCAAAGTCGGGTGTAAGTTTTGGTGCCAAAGAAGGGGGGGGGGTAGAGAGTTGAGTGCTTAGAGCAAATTTTGATGTGTGCAATTACAAGGTTTTTTTGCGAAAATTTTGGGAAATAACTGAAGAAGGTCATGGGGTCGGGAACAGGGGAAAATTTGGTACCCCGGGGGGAGTATCGGGTAGGTCTGGGTTTTCGGGATTTCCTGAGGGTGTGTAAGGGGGTTTTGGGTTGGATTGGGAGAAAGCAAATGATATTTTTATAGGGACTTTTTGTTTAGAGTATGGTGGAAGGGGTTTTGGGGGGAGGGGGTTGGGATGGGTGAGACATTGTTGGAAGCATCGTGGGGTACAGGTAAATGGTAGGGGGTAGTTCGTAAGAGGGGGGAGGGGTTTAAGGCAGGGGTGTCCACTCCCCCAAAACTTTTTGATGTATGCAGAATCTTTTATGTTCGGTTAGGTGGGATGGGAAGGGGGGGGGGAGGGGTTTTTGGGGAATTTGGGTTATGTGTGATAAAATGTTTTTACTTAAGGGAATAAAAGATTTAAGTAAAGTGGGAAGGGTATTGAGTTTTTTGGGAAATGCATGGGGAAGTAATAAGCAGAAATACGGGTTGGAGGTGGCAATTGGGTAGGGGGGCCCTTTGGGGGAGGGTTTGGTGGATAACTTGTAGGCTAAAGATTTTTTGGATTTTGTTTTTGCAGATGTACAGGGAGAGGAGGGTTAATAAAAAAGGGAAAGGACAGAGCTTTGAGTTGCTGGGAGTCTAAGGGCCGGGGATGAAACCCTTTGATCAAAGGGTTGTGGTGGAAAATACGTGATTTATAGAAAGGGTTTTGGGGGAGGGGCGGAAATTTACCCCTTTAAAAAGTCAGGATTTAGGAATTACAAAAAGGGCCTTTTAAGGTATGTGTGGGGTTTGGGAGGGGTGGTTGGGTAAAGATGTGGTAAGACTGGGGAAGCAGGGAGGTTGGTTGATTGCTTTGGGGGTTGGGGTGAAGGGTTATGTAAAGCAGAGGTTATTCGGGCAGGGGGGGAAAAAGGGGCTTCGGGGGGGGAGGTGATGGGGGATACCCCAAAATGGGGGGGGGTGGCAGGGTTTAGTGGAGTGTAAAGATTTTTTGGGGTTTTATGTAAAGGTACGCATTTTAAAAAAAACCAAGGTAAAAGGTTGTGGGGGGGGTCTCGTCGGAATCAAGCAAGGGGGGCGTGACCCCAATATATTGGGAGTGTAGGGGGAAATTTTTGTAAATTAAAAAATACCGGAAAGAGCGAGGGAAATTTTAGTTTATAGTTTTTTATGGGGACGTTAGCATCGAAAGAGGTGCTAAGACGAATGGGTTTTGGAGAGGGCATATCGGTTTTTGTGGGGAAGTTGAAACGGTTTTTCATGTAGTAATTTTTTTCTGTTTGGAGGGGGGTAAGATTGTGGTTAAAGAGGGTTTTCTTTTTTTGGGGGGGGGGGAAGATATCCCCCTAGGCTTTATGTTTTATGGGGGGGGCCCCCAAAGAGGTGGGGAGGGCTATCAGAACGAAATAGTTGATTACTTGCATGTTTTTTGGGGGGATGAGGGAGGTGGGGGAAAATTGGAAAAAGCGTTGGCGGCGTGTTTTTTATGGACAGATGTAGAACAAACAATTATATGGGGAAGGGGGGTAAGTAGTTTTCCGAGGGATATCGGGGTTTACTTTTGAATTATCCTTTTTGGTGAGGGGGGTGAGGGGAAGGGGTTGGGTCTTTCAGGGTGTGCCCTTTTGGGAGTGTTGGGAACCCTGATGGGGAAAGGGTTGATTGGTTTGCAAGGGGGTAGATGTGGGAAAATTTTTTTTTTTTTTTTGCAGGGACCCGTGGGGGGCCCCGGGGTTGTAGACCTTTTTGAATTTGTAAAATACAGGTCAAAAGTAGTATTGATTTTCTGTTTTTTCTTTATTTTTATAAAACCATTTTAATAGGGGGGTTTTTATTTATATGTATATTGTGAGGGTATGTTTTATACATTCGAATTGATGTTAGAATTATCCCTTTTAATGTCTTTTTTATGTTTGAATGGGTACATAATGACCATTACCAAAATAAAAAGTATTTGATTGGGGGTTTTATATACCCCTTTATTTGCGGAAGGTCTATTATAATTGATGTTAATAGGTAACATTAATTTTGTGTGTGTGTAGGTGTGTTTTTGGGAACCAATTCTTAGGTATATTCTATATTGGATGTAATATTTTTTTAGTTTTTTTGGTGAAAAATCCATTTAGTGCTTTATTTCTATGTATGATCCGTTTGTTTGTATGAAAAAATGCCCCTACACGATTGTTTTATGGGGATGGTTATTGTATTTATATATGGTTTTTGTGTGTATTTGTATTAATTTTGTGTATGTATATATTTATATTATATTTGTATATGTTTGTAGGGGCCATTCCCAATGTTTTTTTTAATGACTCCGACTTTTGTTTGGAATCGGTTGGTTGGGTTTTTTTTAGTAGAATTTGTTTTATCAAAGGTTACAAAGTTTTTTTGGTATTGACATTGTCTGCCCCTTCTGTTTTGGATGTTAGTATTTTTGTTTGTTAGTTTTTTTTTTTATGATAAGCTTTTTTGTTTGTTGTTGTTTGTTTGTATAAACCAGTTGTGCTGTAAAACATAGTGCATTTTCATGTAGTGTTATGTGCAGTGTAGTTTACATAATACAGATTTTAGGACTTATCCCCATGGTTTTGACTCCCAGTTTTTTTGTAGTCGGGAGTTTTTTTTTTCCCCTAAAGGGTTGGGGGTTTTTACGGAGAAATTTCGTTAAATTTAATATGTAAAAGGTTTTTTTTTTTATTGAGTGACTGAAATTTTCTGTCAGGTTTTTTATTTGCTAATTGTGGCTTGTATCAAATGTAATGTTGTTTTTTTTAAAATATAAAAAAAAAAAAGTGGATGTATGCTTTATACAAGAACATATTTAAGATAGGCTGTGCTTTGGCATTAAAGGGTTATAAATTGTATGTAAGGGGTTGTTAGGTTAAAAGGGGGGGTGGCAGTGGTGTGAAGGAAAAAGTCCCTTACGATTATAAAGTGGGAAAAAGGGGGGGGGGGGGGTAGTGAGGGGGGATGGGAGTGGGAGCATTAGGTATGTTTCATTGGGGTTTATATACCACAAGAATATAATCAAAGTAAAAAAAGGGGTTTTTTGAGAGACGTTTTAGGTATTTTTTTGGGTTTTCCTCTGTAACTGTAAAGGGGGGGGGCGGAAAGTGTTATAAGGGGGGGGGGTGGGGGCCAAGGGGGGCGGGTTGTGTATACGGTCGTTCGAATTTTTAAGGATGCAGGGGTGAGGGGGTGGAGGGGGTGGGGCTTTGGAGAGTGGATTAACTTTTTTTTAGGGGAAATTTTTCAGGAGGTTTGATAGGATTTTAAAAAAAGGAGGAAAATTAGGGTGGAGGGGGTTTTTTTAAAAAAAGGGGCGTAGGGGTTTTTGGTATAGGGCAGTTTTTGGTTTTGAAAAGGGTTGGGGGGGAGTGGTTAAGGTTATTCAAGTTTCTGGAAGTTAAAAGGAGGTTGGTGAGGGTAGGTGGTGAACGCAGAGTTTTTTGAGATGGTGGGGGGAATTGTGGAGGGAAGGGGTGGGGTTTGGGAGTATTTTGGTTGGTGGGGAAAAAAGGGCTAAACCTGGTTCGCGGGGGTTTTTAAAAATAAGGAAGGGAGGAGGCGAGGTTGTGGGACGGTTTTCAGAATTTTTTGGAACGCGTCAAGAGGTTTTGCAAGAGATGAGGAGAAGTCTTTTGAAAAATATCAGGGGTAGGGGGGATAAGGGAATAATAATGAAAGATTTGATGAATTTAAGGGGGAAGGCGGTATGGGTGCCGTGCTAGGGGGATAAACCCTGGGTGTGTGTTAAGAATTTTCGCATTAGAAACAGGGGTCCCCTTAAACTTTGAGGTTAGTGACGATTTGGAAGGGTTTTTCTAAGGGGGAAATGTTGGTGACAACTGAGGGGATAAGTAATTATGCGGACTATTGGTTTAAAAGGAAATGGGAAAAAGGTAATTTGGGGTAGTTTTAAAAAAGAAAAAGGGGGGGGGGTGGGTTTTGGGGAAAGGTGGGGAGGACGGGGGGATTGGAGGGAATAATAATATGAAGAAGTAAAGAGGGAGTGTTCAATTTAAATAAGGGGGGAAAGCACCCGGGAATTGATGGGCTTTCAAAGATTTTTACGGTGCTTGGGAAACCATAAAAGTTTGTTTGGTTCAGATATTGAAATTTTATGCTGAAGGAAGGGAAAATTTGGGAAAGTCACAGAGGACGGGGGTTTGGTGTGTTGTAAGAAAAAAAGCGAGGGGAGAAACTGGACCTCAGGGCCAATCTTAATGGTTTGGATTTTAAGATTTTTGCGAAGATTTTAGGGGAAAAGGATGAAAAGGTAATAGGGGTAGGGCACAAGGTCAGTTGGGAATTCCGGGGGTAGTAGAGGGATGGAAAGTGATTTGGAAAATTTTTGCAGGGTTGTAAGGGGGTGGAATTTTGGGATTGATTTGGGGGAATGCTTAACGGTGTGGAATAGGGTAATGGTGACATTTAAGGCTTATGGGTTTTGGGGGGGGAATAGTAAAAAAGGGTGAAGACATTGTATGCAGAATCGATTCAGGGGCAAATTAAGGTAGGTTTGGGTAGCGTGTTGAAAATGGAAAAAAAGGGTTTTAGCAAAGGGTGTCCTTTGCTCAAATTCGTTTTCTGTATGCAAAAACCCCCTTTTTTGGAAAGATTGAGGAAGCAAAAAACGTTACGGAGGGGGGTCCGGGTACGAGGGAGTTGGGTTTTGTAGGGAACAACAATACTGCAATGGGTGCGAAGGGGTTTGCGAAAGGTGGGAGAGTAAAGGGTTTTTTTGGGAGGCTCGGCATGGTGTAAAGGGCAAATCGAAATTATTAGGATGGAGATTGGGGGGGGGTTGAATGGGGGTGGGGTTTGGGTGGGATGTGATGAACAGTGAAAATTTTTGGGGTTATCTAATGGGTGGCAAGGGCTAACGAGGAATTCAGAAAAGGGGGGAGAGAAAGTTGTAAAACGGATTGGAATAAGAGCGAAGGTGTTACTTAAGCAAAAAGGCCCCTTTAAAGTAAAATTCTTGGTTTTTAGTAAAGGTGGAAAAGTGGCGTGGGGTTCCCTTTCGGAACGGGGGAAAAGGAGATAAAAAGGGTGCTTGTTATATTGGGGTTTTTGGGCGAGCATGGTGAGTAAAAGGGGGGTTATGAGAATGTGCGCCCAGGGGGAGTGGGCTTTTTTATGCTAGGCCGGGTAAAGGCTGTAGTTAAACAAAAATAGTAAAGGGGGGGGGGGGTAAAAGGGGTGAGGGTTGGAGGGTGAAGAGGGAACGACATGGGGGGGAGGAAAGGACTTGGGAATGTGAGAATAGCAAGGGTTATGTTAGTAATAGGTGAGGTAAAAAAGTCAAGGTGGGAAGGTTAGTAAGGGGATAGGAAACCAAAGTGATGAAGGGGGGCGGTATACCCCTTTGTAATTGGGGTACATTTGGCAGATTTCAGAAACTTAGATTAATGCCTAGGGTAAAGGGGGTTGTTTATGGTTTGTAATGGGGGTTTTAGCCTTTAAAAAGGGGTTTGTGTGTGATGGGTTTGGGAAAGGAAGCGAAATGTGAACATTGTGAGGAAACGGAAAAAAGCTTTTCCCCCCGTATATTTTTGTAGGGGGTTGGGGAAGTACGGGTGTGGCTGGCAGAGTCTTAAGTTAATGGGTGGGGGCAAAGTAGAGATCCTTTCGTGCCCTAACTTTAGATAAAAGGGGGTGTCTGGGTTTTTAAAAAAAAACTTCTGTCTTGTGACAGATTTCTTGTTTTTTCCCGGGGGGCCCTTTAAAGGAAAAAAACGGGGGGATAGGGTAAAGGGGTATTTCGGGAGGAATTTATCGCACGGTATGCAGAAATAAACTTTTTTGGTAACAGGTGGACCTGCGTTCCCGGACATATAGAAAAATAACGTTTTAAGGGGGGCTCGTAAATTTTGGGTACTTAAGTACTAAAGGGGCCATTTTCCTTTTTTAGAGCGGTTTTTGACATCTGAAGGTATGTAAATTTTGGGAGGATTGTCTGAGGTTGTATGGGGGGGGTGAAATGTAGTGTGGTGTAATTGGAGGTTTTTTGTGTGTGAATGTTTTTAGTTTAACCATGGGTTTTGGGAAAAAAAGAGGTCATTGATGATCATAGTTTTTAAGTTAAAAGATCTTTGTCAGTGGACAATCAAGAAGGAAACTCAAAGCATTTTTAAACACTATAATAATGTCATGTAACATGAGTGGTATCTTTTTTTATTTTAATAGTGTTTTAGTTTTTTTGTGGTAAGGTGTGGAAATGGCATTTTTTCACCTTTATTTTTTTAATTTTGAGCTGTTTTGTTTATGTCTTTGTGTATAAAGTTTTAAAATTTCAATTTAATGAGTGTGCAACGAATTGGATTTTATGAAATGTCTTTGATATAAAGTTTCATTAAAAGTAAAAAAGTGTGACATTTTAGGAAATATTACCTTTTGTGTTATAAAACTGGCTGTAGTTTATGGATAATAAACCCCTGTTGTACAGGTGTGGGCTGTTTTTTGTTACTGTAGTTGTGGTGCTGGTTTTGGGGACTTTGGGGGGGGGAATTTAACTTTCAGTTGAAAAGTGTTTTTCTAAGTATAAGTTTATGCTGGGATAAAGGAATGTGAAGTTGTTTGTTTTTATTATTTTAAAGATTATGTTTCTTTTTTTATTAAACTAAAAAATAGAAAATTAGATGTGTATTGTTTTTTTATTAAAAAAAAAAAAAAAAAAAAAAAATTTCTTCAAAAAACTTTTCCTCATCTCTTGCGTAACCCATTGAGTTTTTTTTCCAAATAATTCTGTAAACGTACCCCCACCTCGCCTCCTCCCCTTTCCCTTTTTTTATAAAACCCCCCCGATCCAGGTTTAGCCCCATTCTCCACCAATCCAAATACTCCCT